>CM046798.1:33041637-33084137 GCA_025617405.1 Perca schrenkii
GAGTACTTGTGTTGGATACGGGCAGAACTTGAGACGTACTGGCAGCTTCTTCACTAATTGGTAACTGACTACCATCTGCAACAGCACTGTCTACAATGTCAGTTTCAACTTCAAGTTCAATTTGGTCAGCATGCTTTGTATTTAGATGCTTTCTAAAGCCTGAGAATGTGCCAAAAACCTGGCAGCATCGTGCCTGAGCACATTTTAAACGAAGTGATTTGCCCTGATATAAACCATGTATTAATCGCATATGCCTCACAAGACTGTTGGTGCTCACAAAATGAATCTGGCAAACAAAACAAATAACTCCCATGATATCAATTAAGATGTTAAAGTGAGATATAAAAAATGGGTGAAATGGGTCAAAGAAAATCTCACAATATCCAAAACTCAAGACAACATCATTGATAAATTAACAGAAAATATGTTGCCTGTTCCATATGTCAGTGTATGCATGAACTAGCCTGTAGAATGCAGTAGTCTAGCCCTAATCTCAGCAACACGTGGGCTCTCCTGGACTTGGCCCAAATCAATGTTGTAGACAGTTGTCTGTATGAAGGTGTACATGTTGTGGAGCATCTGATTGTAAAGAGTCCCAAATACAAAAGTGTGCCTTCACAAGTTCATCAAAAGCTCCAAGTGAAGTGGTTGACTTGCACGGTATGACCTGCTTGTCCAGAACGATGAAGAACTCATGGATTGCGCTCCTCTTCATGCCAACAGCAAGTAGATAGGGTTGAGTGGTGCTGTTGATGGTATCAATGTGTTCCTGGATGCTTGTTCCACTCTTAACAATAAAATATTTAGTTAATTTTCTTACACTATACTATACACAGGAATAGAAAATAGATTGATCCCTCAAGGGGATCAATAAAGTTTTTTAAATCAAGTTTTTTACATTCATAGGCACAACACACACACACACACAAGTTAGGGGGTTCGCTACCGTCAGTACCTCGGCAGTGAACTGGCACATCTCTATCTACCAGTCCACCTTCCATACTTTGTTCCATGCTGGACATGAACCAGCCACCCTGTGGTTCCCAAGCCAACTCCCTAGAGACTGAACTACTGCCCCCCCGAGACATGATGAGGGGAAAAATATTGTGTTTTCTTCCAACTTTACAAGAACCCCAGTTGTCTGAAAAAAGTATAGAAAAAAAAACCACCCATATAAGTTATAATACAAACCTTCTTGAACACAACAAGGTGCTTCTCAGCTTGGGATGGAGACACCTTGCCTGGCCTTTTCCGCCCCTGGGCTGTTGGAGGAATCAGGTGGAGGAGGAGAATGATTGAAGACAGATCACTGTCCCATCCTGTACACAGAAACAAAAAGAGCTAAATGTTATATGATTGTACAATAATTTTACAATTTAAAAAAACACCATTCCTTTAAAGCTAACTAAAGAAAAAAGCTGGTCAAAGTCAAAACCCTAGAAGAAAATTAGGAAAATAATGTACCAGAGGGCAATTATGTCATTATCCATTTCCTCTTCGTTTGATGTAGCTTCTGCACAATAGATCAGATCTTCAAGGTCGCCTGAGGAAGGGAGAGCCTTACTCTGCTGGATGACCCTTTTCTTGAATGTTGTAGGCCACCTAGATAGAGAAATATTTTATTAATACAACATGGAAAATTCATACACCACCAGCTGACATAAGAAAAAAGCAGATAAAATGTATCAAAGATCAGATTAAGAAAACCCAATGCTTACATCAGGTAACCATGTTATTTACAGGCTAACAAGGCACCAACTTGTAGACAAATTCTAAAAACAGCTACATCCTCAAGTATTCCAATTAGAGTTAAATGTGTAGATGTTATACAGACAATGAGAGTAAAACAAGGGCCTTACAAATGATCACCTCATAAATCTATAACAGGGTTTTTGGGTGAAGACAAATATAGTTAGGACTAACCTCTCCAAAAACTTGGCAGCTACATCTTCTCCGAACTGCAAGATGAAGTCTTTGCTCAATCTGCAAAAGATAAATGAAATACCACAAGTTAAGACATAACTACTGCATTCTTTCTTTTTACATTTGTTTGGCCTAATGGACATTTCTCTGTAAAATATTCAATTACCAGGCCTTTGACATCTTTGAAGCGTGGAAATTCAGTCAAGACATCTGAAGATTTGTCTTTGTCGTAGACCATACATCGACGATATTCAAATGTCATCTTCATTTTTTGCTTGATAGTGTCCTCATCAGATGAAAACTTCATGAAGGATATGGCCTCCTTGCATTGCTCTTCACTCAGGGTGATCTCAGGCTTAAATGAAGCATCTCTCCTAGCTGACGGCCCTCCACCAGTCAGCTGATGTGATGACCTTTTGCTATGTGATGAAGCACTATTCCTCTGTATGGTTTTGAGCCTCCATGCCAAGTAACCACTGCCGCTTTCACCATCATAGAAATGCTCCTTTAAATGATAATAATAATAATAATAATAATAATAGGATATTTAATTATTAAAACAGCATGAGTTGGTTAAAATGATGAATTCTGGAAACAGCATTTTACCATTCCTACTATAGGTACTTCCTACCTATATTAGGATTAATAGTCTAATAACTAGAACAAGTGAAGACTTACATATCCATTTTTTGAATATGGATCCATCAGGTAAGGGAACATCTCAACTATGCCTCGAGCATACATCTCTCTAACGTCCCGTGGTGGTGATGTCCTGAGAGTGAAGTAAAGAAAGTGAATACAATTTATTTCAATGCTTATAATACAATGTCAATAATTAAATAATGACACTTGTTTTCCCAATATAAAACATGGAAGAAATGTTCTGCTTGAAACAAAAATATCTATATTACCCATAAGTTTCAGTCATATCTGCTGCGAGGATGTTAACCATCTGTCGCCGCGAGGAATCAGTAAGGCCTTTCGTCCGGTTGTATTCCTTAGTAATACGGTCTCCACCTGGTTTCTTGGTCAATGCTGATTCAACCACCTGTGAAAGGACAGAATAAAAGACAAGCCATTATTCACTAAAATTAAATAATCTTGAACAATTGACAGTCAATACATCTACAAATAACAAAAAAAGTATGCAATGCACAAACTGAAGCTGGCACAAAATATATTCCACATTGACTTACTTGTTTGGCATCTTGATTTGCCTTCTGCCGTTTTCTGGAAGGACTGCAGTCCTCATCCAGGATGATTGTATCATCAGAGCTGGTTGATGATGAAAGGGCCAATGCTGAGTTGGTTTGGACTGGTGGACTGGCAGATGAAGCGTTCCCCTTCGAACCTAAGTGAGAAGAAGGAAGGACAGATACAAGATAAACACGAACCATTTGTCAGTTTTTCACAACCAAAGTGTAACTGACTCTTAAGTCCATGCATTTTGCTGAAAGAAATTGAGAGAACAAGTTTACCATTGTCAAACTGAATAGTAAATACACCAGCATTGGGCAGCTGTGCCACTTCTGCAAAGACATCTGCATCCACCTCAGTTCCTGTTTCATCATAAACTCTGATGCCTTCACTGATGGGTGGGATGGAGAACTTCACAAAAGCTGTATAATATAAAAAATATAACACAGACATGCATTACGTAAAGAAAAAGAAAAAAAGAATCACGAGGCATCCCACACCCAAAAAAAGTAAAAATAAAAAGTTCCATTTCTCTTTGTGCAAAAATAACCCTGAACAATTTGTAAAAGTCATAAACTGACAATTACTTTAATTTTGTTTTTATAGTGGTGTGTGACCACTGATGATGGTGATGGCTTACCGGAATTCAAGAATTCATCCAGACTTGGTTCACTGATCTTGACATATTTCTGTTCATTATTGATTTTTGTTTTAATCAACATGATGGAATCTGTAAATACAGCAAAACTTAATGAGAATTATGATCTACAACCCCAACCTAATCTTAAAGTAGCATCAGTGTCTGTTAACATACTATTTTAAATAGGGAAATCACTGATCAATTTGAGCATAAAAAAAATAAATAAAAAAAGCGCTATCACAATTTGTAAGCAAAACCCATTTTGTCATGTGTTTAAACAAAGACTGTACATATTAACATATATGAAATATTACCTACCATCTCTGGACCGCAGCACAAAATGGACAAATCTGAGAAACAAAGTAGAAAAATAAATAAATTCCAAACACTATGCATCGCCATCACTTCACAGCAATTTGACATTCAATCTGTTCAACAGTTTGTAATTTAGACTTTTATCCAAAGGACACATCAATAAATTCACAATCCAACCATTCCTAGCAAGATGCTAACTCACAGCAGGAATTTACTGATCCGAAGTATTTTTGTTTCGGCTTCACAGTAAGAAATCAGTGTTTTTATTTGCTTTGCCTGATGTGTCCATGTCTGAAAAGGCACCAATGTTTGCCACATGCGTGCGTGCATGAGTGAGTGCGCGCATGGAGGAGTACAGATAAAACAAACGATAACGCCTGTGCAACGGTAACGAGACAAAAATAAACCAAATATACAGTGACAAATACACTAATAAGACAACATGACATTAGCATTACAGTTTTTATTTAGGGGTGACTTTAATCCATGCAGAACTGCCCGCTCAAACGAACTTCACGTTAGCCACACACAGCTAGTCACCAACATTAGCTAGCTAGTAAAGTCAACTCTCCACACGTGTATAATCTTCACTATTTGACTGAAATCTATGGACATTAAAAAGGAACACCTCATCAAAGTTTACCCCAACATTGTATGGTTTGACATTAAATAATGTCGTTATTTAGCCTAAAATTGCGTGCACATTTAAGCTAGCTTTCAACTAGGTAATGTTAGGCCTTTGTAATTCTGTATTTTAAGGCACAAAACCAGCTAGGGTGTATGGTAAACAGCAATTTAAAGTTATTCTTAAATACACTCTCAGCTGAAATGCAAAAATTGGTTAATATGGAGCAAAAACTTACCGTTTACAGAGTTCTTTTTGATGACATAAAATGGCGTCTGGTCGTCTTCTGCTCGGCTTGATTTGAAACGGAGAGGGCGGGGCTCTCCACCTGACGTCACCAGCACTAGCAGACTTTTTAACTCTCATAGGTGTTGTAGTAACTCAAGATGAGTACTTGTACTTTGACACTGCACACCAGTGTCAAACACAGAGTCGTTTTTACACTATGTATTTTAACTCTGAAAATTGACACCAACACTGGGCAAATGGGGCGGCTTCTTACACTTGCTGTTGTTGTAATAACTCTGAAAGAGTCCACCAACTTTGACACAGCATATTTGACACTGGAGAATTTACTGTGTACTACTATACTCTCTCACATATACTACTATACTCTCTCACATATACTACTATACTCTCTCACACACACTACTATACTCTCTCACATACACTACTATACTCTCTCACATATACTACTATACTCTCTCACATATACTACTATACTCTCTCACATATACTACTATACTCTCTCACACACACTACTATACTCTCTCACATATACTACTATACTATCTCACATACAATGCTATACTCTCACACACACACTACTATACTCTCTCACATACACAACTATACCCTCTCATACATACATGTAAAAGGATTATAATAGTGTGTGTGTGTGTGAGTATAGTGGTGTATATGCAAGATTATGATAGTGTGTGTAAGACAGAAGTATGAATTACCTCCTATACGGCCTCTCATACATTTCAGTAGATTTACTCACTAACGTTGTTGTGGAAACACAATAAGCATGGAAACTAAATGCATACTTCCTGCATTACTACATTACTTCAAATACTAAGTTACTCCTCTAGTAAACTAGTATTCACATGAAATAAAATAATAAAACATTGAGACCATTCAGCAAAGCACTCTGGGTAACATTCAACACACAAACTGGTTGCTATGGACTCGTCACTAGGCTTCCTCCACTTCGCTGTTTAATCAAAGTGGAATAAACGTGAGTCCAAATCTACACAAAACCCACAATCAATTAGTAAGCTGACATCAAGTGTGGCATTTAGGAAACCTTTATTGCAACCTTGGAAATATTTTTTTACTAAAGCAGTATATGAAATCAGATGTATTACCTACCACCATTTAGTTGTTTTGTGTTATTTAGCTAAGATATTTGTAAAATATCTGGTCATGCCAGACGTAATTATTCCACTCATTTTTTAAACAATGCAATTATCTGTCTCAGCCACCAGGGGGGCAGTGCTCCCCCTGCCCCACAGCCAAACTCATGGGTCAGACCCATCTGGTAGTGAAGGAGGGCCGAGACTGAGAGCTACATGGAAAAATATGCCCCAAACAAGCCCCTTTGAAATTTAGCTGTTTCTATGAATACAAAAGTTGGGTAACCCCCCCACCCCCCCCCCACCCCTCTGGACTAAAAAATGTTGGATGACCCTCCCCTCAACAAAGAATAAAAAGACATGACCCTCCCCTATTTTCCTCCGGTGGTCCATTCCATAAATACCGAACGGTCCCTAAGGCAATGCGAGACTACTCTTCACTCAACAGCAGCTGTGGGAATTAAGCAACAAAATAATAATTTTCTGCTTATTTAGCGTACTAAATGTTAAGAATTTGCACCCTGTTCTTTTGATGGAAAAAAAGGTTGATATGTGTTCCATTCATGCACTAAAGTTTAGGCAGTTCCACGTATGAAGTTTTTGCAGTTTCAGTGTGCCCTTGTTTGTATATCTGCATAGTAAAATACTACTAGCTATGATACTGTCAGGTTTTAATACTGTCAGACAAGAACCCAATAGCACGACAGTGAGACAGTCAGAGTTGTAAGGAAAGTTCAGTTTACTTAACAAGATTCAAGGCAGGGTCAAAACCGGGAGATCAGTAACACAGTCCAAAGTCCAAAAACAAGCAGGCAAGGAAGGTCAGAACAGGCAAAAACGAAGGTCAGGCATTAAGAAATGCTGGAGAGCCTGGCAGTAACAAACAAGACAATCTGGCAAGGAAATGTACTGTCAATATACTGAGGGATTGATTAGCTGATGAGGAGCAGGTGAGCATGGGGGTGGGGCAGGCCAGGTGAATGGGATCAGCAGGTAATGCATAGCAGGAGGGAGTGGCGGAGTCTGAAATCACATGAGAGTTAGTAAATAAGAAAATAAGAAACAGACAATGGAAAATTAAAGCCTGGCTGAAGTTGTGACAGAACCCCCCCTTCTAGGGACGGCCCCCGACGTCCCACAAGGCTGGTAAGAATGGTCCCTATGGAAGGCCGAGACGAGGTCAGGGTCCAGGATGTAGCGAGCTGGAACCCACGAACGCTCTTCAGGACCGTAACCCTCACAATTAACTAGGTACTGAAAACCCCTTCCCCATCGTCGCGACTTGATCAGACGACAAAATAATAAGCCAGGCCCCCGTCCACGAGCCGTGGGGTGTGGCGGGGGTCTGGAACTGGCTCTCCTTGAGGGGTTTGACCTTGGATGGAGCCCAAGAACGACACCTCAGTGGCATGGAACTGAGACTTCTCCGCCTTCACGAACAGCTGATTCTCCAGGAGTCTCTGGAGAACACGGCGGACATGCTGCACATGTTCCTGTTCAGACTTAGAGAAAATGAGTATATCATCAAGATATACAAATAAAAAGACATTGAGAAAATCCCAGAGCACATCATTTACTAAGGCTTGGAATACTCCAGGAGCATTAGTGAGTCCGAAAGGAATAACCACGTACTCGTAGTTGCCTCTGGGGGTATTGAAGGCAGTTTTCCACTCATCAACCTCCCGAATCCGAACAAGATGATAGGCATTCCTGTGATCCAGCTTGGTAAACACAGAAGCCCCTTGCAACAGTTCAAATGCAGAAGAGATAAGTGGGAGGGGATACCTGTTCTTAATGGTGACATCATTTAAACCACAGAAATCGATGCAGGGCCGGAGGGTCTTGTCCTTCTTATCCACAAAGAAAATCCAGCTCCAGCAGGAGAGGAAGACGGGCTGATGGTGCCTGCTGCCAGTGAGTTGTTAATGTATTCATCCATGGCCTTGGTTTCAGGAGCCGACAGAGAGAAGAGTCTCCCCCTAGGCGGCGATGAGCCTGGGAGGTTAATGGTGCAATCATACAGGCGGTGTGGGGGAAGCGAGGTGGCCTGTACATTTGTTAAACTCCTCCTTTAAGTCAAGGTACTCGGATGGGACACTTGAGAGATCTGGGAACTCATTAGAAAACAAGGTGTTGAAAGCAGGTCACATTATAAGTTTTGGTCCAGATGTATTTGCAGAAGATTAAAGGTTGAAGTGTTAACTGGAATACTGTATTAAAGAGCTAGAAAACTACTTTGAAACTGTGTGTGTTTTCAAATTGCAGAGTGCTTATGTCAACCCAAATCCCCCTACTTCCTTTTCCCACATTGTGTGAATTAATTTCTTCTTGAAAGAAAAATGTCTGATAAATAAAACGTTGGGTTAGAGTGTGCTGAAGTCGGACTGATCTGAGGGTTTTGTATCACAGATTGGTTGGAGCCATTTTATAAACTACTGCACTACTGCTGTTCTGGTTTCAGGCACCAACCTATAAAAAGGAAATTGCCCAAATCTGGACAATTATTCATTTCTAATAACCTGCTTCACACTACTTGGTAATAACACCATTTCCTGCTCTTCACTAACTCTTAATGCAGTCAGCGCTGCCTCAGGCTACACTCTCCATTTAGATCCAGTTTGTCCTATGTCATTTCCTCCTCTGCCTCTTTCTCTCTCTCATTGTGCCAGTGCTGTCCGTCTGTCTCTCATCAGCTTGTTCTCTCTTTTCTTTATCTCACTCCTCTTCTGTCTTTCTTGCTGTCGACCATTTTTCTCTGCAGGGCTTCTTCCTGTCACAGCTGAGATTTCTTTTCCCTCAACCAATCTCCTGCTGACAGCAGCGGGGCTGATCTGAGCAAACTCTTTCTCCTCCCATGTAAACATTGATTACTGACCACCAAGAGACAGAGAGAGAGAGAGAGAGAGAGACAGAAAGCGAGAAAGGTACGATGCTACTGGCAGTTGTTGCATTCACCAACAAAACAAACCTTGTGAAAGCTTTGACCTCAATTCCACAACAGGTGAGGACATTTCCTTGCAGCGGTCTGCTTCCATTAACTAAAACTCTGAGCATCAGTTGTTTCCAACAGCAGCGCGGTGCAGGAGAAGATCAGCTGCTGCAGCGCACGTGGTGGCAGCAAGTGCGGCGACAAGAAAAAGCTGATATGATCAGTACAAATCACAGCTGAACTAATAACTTATTTTCCTGAAATACAAAAGAACAATCACGACGCATAATAATATATTTGGAGTTGTGTTTGAGTCCAATGTTCACTCTCTTTCTAGCTCTGGTTTGGTCTCCACCAACTCCTTTTTCAACGCATTATCATGAACGATTTGTATGATTTGCACGAAAGTTTATGCACACCAATTCATATGATTCCTACAAAATTAAGCGTCCGCCGTCCGATCACATGACGCCACCGACAGCTCACAGTGTTGAGTTTAGCCGATAAAAGGTGGCTGTGAGCTGGGTACAGGGCACCTCGAGGTGACAGCCGCTTCAGCGGACATTACGGTTAAGTTTAGTCGACTAAAAGTGAGCGTTATGAGGCGACGACCGTTAAGTTTAGGCACTAACGCGATTTGTTAAATTTGGAAAAAAGTTTGTGGTTTTGGATTAAAGCTTAAGTGCGTAACTTTTTGATATTAATGAATGTCCGTTACATTCAGGCCATTGCCAAATGAGTTGCTACAAAGCTAATTAAGACTATCAGCTCCACACAACTCTCTCTGGATTTCCAAGTATGGCTATGTTCAGAAGATTGTGTCGTTGGAGTGAAGATAATTATCTTTTCTGAAGAGTCCATTACTAGTAACTGTGTGGGGGAGGGGTGGGAAGGCTTGTATCATGTGGACGCGCCAACAGTTTTGTTGTCATTACTTAGAATTCCTCATGGGGAGCGACAGAAACTACGCACTATAGCTTTCTCCCGAAGAACGAACACCTGTTTCCTGTGTTAAAGTTGCTTGTTCTCCCTGGGAAGCAAACTCCGCTCCCCGGCTTCAAAGCTCTACGATAACCATCCACCCCGACCTCCTCCCTACAAGGTCCACAGCATCAGTAAAATTTGGTGTATGCAGCAATAAATACATACAAATTACAGTGCTTTACTTTTTGTAGCTATATGTACGAATGGTTCATGAGAACAGTGTGAGGAAATAATTAAAATGAACATGCTAAAGTGTCTTAATATGATAATGACATGTTTTTAGGAAATGTGGGTGTAGGTAAGGACAAGCGTAACTGTGCTCATGTCAAATGTGTGTGAGTATGCTTGAGTAGATGAACACTGGTGCTATGTGTGTAAGCTTGATTAGATCACTACCCTTATTGTGAACACATGATGAGCTGGTATTGACAGGTTACATCAGTATGGGACAGTGGAAAAGTACAAAATACCTAGAGACAGGATGAGAGACATAGGTTGTGAAACAACTGTTATGAGTGTGGTCATGTGAGAAGTCATGTAAGAGTTGCATGACTTATGCTCCTCCCTATGGGAGCGACTGAAGAACCATTGGACCAGGAGAGCGCTAAGAGGCGTGGACACGCCTAAGCGCTACCAGGGGGCCAAAAGTACCTTGCCCCAGCCAACCAATGGGAGAAGACTATGGCCGAGTAGAACAGTATATTAACTGTCTGATTTAGGGAATCGGGGCCATTCTACGGAGCCCCAGCACTGAAAAAAGTGATTCTGAGCATTTGTAGATATAACGTAAATTAAATCTGTGAAATTAACAATAAAAGTCTCAGTTTGTATCTTTACATGAAAATGTATCGTTTGAAATTCATCTGCATTTGTTCAAAATACAATAAAATTGTGTTTTCTTTCATGTACATGCATTACTTAGTTATCCCAGTCGATCTTCTCAAGTACAAACCCTCAACAAACAATAAGCTTATTTCATTTACGCTGTTCCTTAAAAGCGCGAACTGGCACGCACACCCGTTCCCTCCTGATTGAAAATAAACAGCAGACCACATTTCCAGAGGCAGAGTTTATGGTTGAGTCGGCTGAACGTTAAGGTAAGAATAAAGTTTTGCCAAGTACCTGGTTAGATTCTAATCTAACCATTGACAGTAGGCCTGATATCTATATCAGGTCTACTGTCATCTTCTTTTTGTTTAATTTGAAGATTAGCAATTGGCTTTCCTCAAGGCCTGCTAGTGTATTAGCAGCTAGCCAACTTGCTGCTAATACATGTCAAAATCGTTATTTTTTAAAATATTAAGAAGGCTCGACACAACATGACACGTTGCTTGAAGTATTACTATGGTCCCTACACATGAACTTGTGTTGTATGTGTAACCTGGATTTATTTAAAATGATGTAAAAAATAACATGTCTGTTTGATGGCAAACAAACCATGTAGCTAAACAGGCTAGACAAGTTAGCTTATCGTTATCATCTAACTCACGTCAGCTAGCCATTTGCTGCTATTGAGACAGCAAACAATTAAAACAAAACATTAATATCCTGTTTTTATGTCTTATCTAATACGGCTGTTAATGTTTGTTGGACTTGGAAGTAGCCTACCACAGCAACAGCTAGTTTGAGAAGCTACGAGTAGGAAAAATATTCAGTGCAACTTTTGAGATGTTAAAATCTCAAAAGCCACTCGTCAGATCATAATGGTTTTGGAGGTATTATGCAGAATGTCACCCATAATGTATAAATTACTCACTAATGTTTATAGAAATTTCCTGAAGTTGTTTAATGAGATAAGGAAAGAAATTTACATGTAAGTCTATGAGAGGCAATGTCTTTCTGCAACCAGTTCTGCAAACAGCAGACTAATTTATGCTAACAACAGCAGAATAAATGTACAATGTGCTTCAGAAAAGATGTGAATGCATCCAAAAACAGAAATAATCTGCAAAGAAATAAAATTAACATCAGATAAAATGATAAATGTGGAAGACGTAAAATAAAGAAGTTTAGGTCAATGCAAATCTGAATACTTGAATTACTATTTTTCATGCATTTTATTTTGGACTTTTTATATTATAGTGTAGTTTTTGTTAATTGCAGTGGTTAGTAACTAACTATGATGTATATTTACGAGCTGTCTCTACAACCACACTGGATGAAGGTATCCTTACCAGGTGACTCTACAAGTTTGTTTTATCTCTTACAATATATTTATCTGAATGAAAAGTTATTCATACCTGATTACCTGTGGAAAAAAATATTGTCTGTAATTGTAATACTGTATTTTCTTGTAAATTGTAATTTCAGTGTAGTCTTTGGATTATTCTTATTCTGTTTCTCTTGCCCATGTGTGTCTGTCTCATTATGTTTCTACATCTCAATGTCTTGTCTACATCTCTTGGTCTCTGTTAGATCGAGGAGGAATTCTGCAGGGTCACACTGATGCCACTGCAGTCCACATTCCTGGGCAAGTTGGACCAATACACATCCAAGCTGTTGAGCCTGTACAGGAGGAAGGTTGGAGCCATTGGGAAGAAACTTGATGACCCTTGACATGTTAAATGAGGCATGTATTTACAACAATGTAGTAGTAGTTAGTTTTATGTAGTTGCTTTCTGACGTCTGTAATCTCATGTTTTATATTAATCTCATATTTCATATTAATCTCATATTTCTCATTTAATTAGTAATCTAATTTCATATTTTTGTAGGACAGCAACTTTGAGAGAAGTTGTGATCAGAGGCCTCACACCCTACCTTGGTGAAAACACTGGAGCGTTAATCAAGGACTACCAGGTAAAGAAAATAATACTATGCTGTAGCTCTGATTCAAAGCCCTGCCAATATGAGACAAGTTTGTGCAAAAATAGGTGTTTGCTGATAATTTAACAAGATATTTTTAAATAATGTGCCTATGTAGAAATGGGATTTGATTTGATTCATTTAATGTATCAAAATGCCTTGCACATGAAGGACACTAAGTACAATCAAGGATAAAAAGGTCCAGGACTTATTTCCATTATGGTACTCATAATATTTTAGTATTTCATTATTAAAAATACTGCAGTAAGACATGGAAAATCATCACAGATATCTAGAGACATGTACAAGAATATCCTAAGGTTTGCTGATAACTTATGCTTACAATTGGATTTGATTATTTTTATGGAATTTAGAAGATTGGAATATGATTTAGCTTTGCTATATGATTATTTAAAATTCTGTAGTGAAAGAACAAGAAAGTAATGACAGATGTATAACCATTTATATAATTATGTAGCTAACAGCACCAAATATATGATACTCTTTATATAAAGCTGCATTGCATAATTGAATGAGTGAAAGATTATTTCTCCAACAATAGGTCTTAAATTGACTTAAAATAGCCTTAAATGGCATTTAATTGAACTATGTGATACCTGTAGACACCCTTGCTAAGCTATAATACTACTCAAAAGTACCACATAACAATCTGACCTTCTGTTTGGAGAGGGAACAAAGAGTTATGCATCCTTCACATTACTATACAATAAATATTTTATTCTATCTGGTGTATTTCACAGGTTTTCAATGACGACTATGCTACAGCCGTCCAAGAAGCTCTTACTACTTTTGTCCTCAGCATCTTTGTTGTCAGCAAAGCCAGGGATGGTCTCCCCAAGCAAGCTGGAATAGCCGTTGCTTGCACCTATCTGATGGCCCTTATCTATGCCTTGGAACTAAGGTACCCTAATAAACTGAAATACACATTTGAGGTCTTTCAGAAGATCTTCCTAGAGTTGAAGGATGCGAACAAAAAAATGTCCTCCAAAGTCCATGATCTCAAGGTCTGTTTGCATGCTTAAAAGCTATACAGATGATGTTGAAGGTGTAGGATTTGAGTAAGCTCACTCTTATCAAGTTTTACAGAGTTTTACACAGTTCTTCTGAGGTTCTCCCAATGCACTCTCTCAGGTTACACTGCTCATTTTTTTCTATGATGTTGGGAAATAATTTATTTGATAGATTATTATGTTACAGTGGTGCTCATAAGTTTATGAACCCATGCTTAAATTGACTAGAAGAGGCATAAAAAATTATCTTTTGGAAATTGATCTTAATGCCTTAATTTAAAAAAAATGAGGGAAATTCAACCTTTAAGGACACCAATTTTCTTTGAATGAATAACGTGTCTTAATTTAATTAAATAAATGTTGTTCCTTAAAATACAGGGAATGAGTAAGTACACCCCTATGTTAAATTCCCATAGAGGCAGGCAGATTTTTATTTTTAAAGGCCAGTTATTTCATGGATCAAGGAAACTATGCATCCTGATTAAGTTCCCTTGGCCTCTGGAATTAAAATAGCCCCACATCATCACATACCCCTTCACCATACCTAGAGATTGGCATGGGGTACTTTCCATAAAATCATCTCTCAATGCAAATCAAACCAGCTATTAGGCTAACTGAAATAAAACCATGCCAATCTCTAGGTATAGTGAAGGGTATCTTCAAAGTCAACTTTAGCATGGGTTCATAAACTTATGAGCACAACTGTATATGTATTGTGAATTGTATCTGTTCTTTGCACTTTAAATGGCACACATAATTCAGCTCCAGTTCGAGTAAAGCATTTAAAGTAACCTGAACTCTATTTTTCGAGCAGTTTTTCATGTACTGCCACAAGAGGCAGAGAAACCATGTAGAACTGGACATTTCTTCACTACAGTTTAAAATTTTGAAAGCTGCTGGATTTTGGTGTTTTTGAATGTTTGGGTCATCTGAATGTAGCTGTGGATTTGAATGTAGCCATGTAAAAGCTAGGATTTTATGTTGTTATGGTGTTCTAACATCTAAGAAAGACTGTCAGTGGGGTTCTGATAGCATGTCCTGTGCTGATGGCACTGATTCATTCAGTGTTCATGACTCTGTGGAATGGGGTTCTGATTTTATTGTCAAATAAATTTATTTATTTGAGCTAAACGACTTCCAAGTCTTGTTTCGGGTTAAGATGCATAATTATACCTGAGATTATTTGGCTCATGTGGGAGTTGTTCATAGTATCCAGTGTTGGGACTGCAACCAAGGATTTAATCTGTCAATTTTCTTGATAAATCGATTTGTAGTTTGGTCCATACAATGTAAGACAATGCTTAAAAATCTATTACTCTTTCCCAAAGCCCAAGACGCAACCTAAAATATCTTGTTTTGTCCTGATCAGCAGTTCACAATTTAAAACATTCACATCAGAGAATCTGGGATTTTTCTTCTTGAAAATGTATCCTAATTGTTGATGATTAATTTAGTTGTCAGCAACTAATTGATCAATCAACTAATCGTTGCAGCTCCTGTCTTTTTATCAGTATGGTCAACACTTGGCTCCATGGCAGCATATCTTGACATGTGATAAGAGGACTGTCATTTCGAACACATAGATGACACATACTTAACTTTTTAAGTAGACCAAGCATGATACAAAATATTGTGCCTGATCTACTTAAAAAAGGTAAGGCAACTTTTTGCATCAGATTATTATGTAGATAAAGCAAGGCTAGTCTTTGTATAGGCTACTTAATTTCTTGAATATAAGAAATTAGTTTTTGAAGTAAAAGTCACTTAATTTAGTAAGTAAAGTCAACTTAATATATTAAGTAAAGTCTACTTAACTTTGCAAGTTCAGTCATTTGCAAAACTAAGTTGACTTTACTTGAAAAAGCAAGTTCACATTACTTGATAAATTAATGTTGACTTTACTTCCAAAACTCATTTCTTATACACAAGAAATGAAGTAGCCTATACAAAGACTAGCCTTGCTTTATTAACATAATAATCTGATGCAAAAAGTTGCCTTACCTTTTTTAAGTAGATCAGGCTCTATATTTTTATCAGTGAGGGTGAAGTAGGGTGGTCCACATCGATGTGTATGTCATGTAATCTTTTCGTTTTATTCCTTGTATACTTGTATACAAGTTGCTTTTATTATTCCACCTATAATAAACCACCTTAAATGAGAGAAATGTTTGTCTTCTGTCCCAACCGACCAATTGGACCCCGTCAACAGCCTGCCTTTTTTGATGTTCTGTAGCAGCAGATAAAAAGCCCGTCCTTATTTTCTGCTGACATTCAAGGTTCCGCATCTCATTTCCCGTCACGTTTTACATCCTGCTGTATGTGTCATCCATCATTATGGATGTCACATTAAACTCAATAAGAGTAAATGAAGCCTTGGATGACGAAACCTTGCACAGCAGTTTCCTTGAAGAACTTGATGCTCTTGAAATGACGACACCTGTGCGTAAAACTTTCAGACGTTTTTTTTTTACCTCATGTCAGAGTCCCGTCAAAGGTCAGACTCGATCTACACTGACACTAATGCTCCGACTGACACAGAATAAGTTAAGCACCTCATTTCCCAATAGCACTTTGCTGTGAAAGGTCAAGCAATCAGCCGACAATTCAGCATTTTTATCTGTGAGCTGAAACATTGCTCAGAGCTTAGTACTGTGTCAGCGCTCGCCATCAAAATGTCACCAATCATCTGTAGATTCAGTGTCGTAATGTTTCACCTGCACGGCTTTATTACAACTGTGACTTTCTCTCCGAGCTGAATATTAGGAACAACCAAATCCCTGGCCAGTTGAGGTGGTTCAGACATCTGACCAGGAAGCCTCCTGGGTGCCTCCCGTTTTCCAGGCACGTCCAAATGGTAAGAGGCCCCCGGGGTAAACCCAGAACATGCTGAGGAGCTTATATATCTTGTCTGGCCATGGAACGCCTCGAGGTTCCCCAGGAAGAGCTGGAAAACGTTGCTGCCTCAGATAAGCAGAGAAAAATGGATGGATGGATGGATGGATGGATGGATGAGTCGCTCTGCTGTAATGAGCCTCTTCTCAGTAACTGAAGCTTGTTTAGTCCACTGGCTGTTTGAGTTGTTGTCTACAGGAGCCGAACTGCTGCGTGTGGAGAATTAATGGAGATGCTAATGACTCTACTGAATCAGAGTGGAGCTGTTTGTGCTTCAGTGGCTGCAGGTTCAAAGGGTTAATGGATTATTGCTCCTTTAGGGCCAGGAAGGCAAATAATGTGGTAATAGGTAATCAGAGGAGAGGAGAGGAGAGGAGGTGTGGAATTGTCTTCTTATCTAATCGTATATTTTGCCACTATGTTATCCCTCTTACATATACATTACCTATACATTTTAATTCTCCTCCAAGGTGTTAGAGAGACGCCGTGATTCAGCAGGTCAGTTATTCATAGTTACACTCATTTTATGTTCTGCCAAGACTAATTAGATGCTTAATATTCCCCTTTTGTCACGGTGGAATTAACGAATGCCCTGACCCGACTAAAGAGAAGAAGAAATCTCACACTACATCATCAGTTTCTTTATGTAATGAATAAATATGAAAATGAAAACTGACACCGTTATGTTGACTTTCAGCAGTACAGAATCTTAATTGTGATTAAATGAATGCTGTTTACAGTAATTAAAAATCAATTGAGATTAATAAACTATGCCCTCTTGTAAACCCAGGGATTCTTGAGAACAAGCATTAACAGACATTAAAGGATCTGTTCACCCGAATTAAAGCAAAGCATATCATCTTAACCCTAGTTTTGGTCTCTGAGATTTCTTATATCTTTCTATAAACAATGTCCATGTTTTTCTGGACAATTCACAGAGTCAACCGTAAACCGTTTTGACTGGAACTACTTTCTGCCAAAGAAATAGACCTAAAGAAACTCCCACGATGTCTCAGTTGAAGATAAGCTTACTATAGGTAACTAAAGTAGCCGGTAAGCTTAAACCTACATTCTTAGCAAAAACCCCTTTGTTCTTTCATAAATATGTGCTCATTCATGTGTAATTACTTCCACCAACTAATCAAAGTCTTCTCGTAAGCGTAGAATCTGACATTCAGAATTATTCAGAATACATACGAGCGACTCGCTCGAATGACGGCAGCCATGTAGCGCCTCCATCTTTAAAATACATTAGCCAAAGAGGGACGTACCTCCGTATTTCGCCCTCTTACACCTATTGGCACCGTGACGAATGCAAAGGGGAGATTACTCGCCAGGGAAGCGAAAAAGAAAATTAAAACGACAACGCGACAGGCAAAGCAACAAGACCAAAGTTAATATTGGAGTGGATAGAACAGCTGTGTGTGAACGATGTAGATACTAAGAGATAATTTCGGGTTCGGCCACCGTAGGAGGAAGGCCTAGAAAGTAATATTCAGTTGGTCGTCATGTACAATTTCACCGCTAGATGGGAGAAATTCTTACACAATGTAGCTTCAAGAAGTCACTGTGCCTTCAGGATGGATGTTTAACATAAAAACCAGATGCATACATAACCATTTCTTTTTCCATTCTGCCCAGTTTAATATGCAACTTAATTGTATACAATATATGCGGTAGGGGGTCCCTACACGGTCTCTCTTTCAGCTAAGGGGTCCCTTGCCTTAAAGACATTGAAGACCCCTGGTCTAAAGGAAGTTACTGGCTGGTGGATTTTACCTTTGAACAGAGCCAGGCTAGCTGGTTCCCCCCTGTTTCTTAGCTCACAACTTCATCTTAACCAGCCAATGGAGAGTCTGGAATGGAACAGAGCAGAGGATTGTGGGCCGTTGGTGTCAAACCATTCTTCCCATCAGCAGAGCTGGACTGGGCCCACTCCCATCCCTCACAGCTCTGTGTAATTATCACCCATTTTTCACAGTCTGAGCGTGTCGTCTGGAACAGAATGAGGAAGCTAAAAATACGGAGATCACAGCCAACCAAAGCCTCGTACCTGAAGGAATTATCAACGCCTCGCCTCCCATCAATGTCCTCTCTGAGCCCCCGCTAACACACAACAATGATTTCATTTGTTGAGGCTTCGCCTCCTCACATCTTCAGGCTGGTTAATTTACTTCCTTTGAGAGGTGAATTCCTGCTGTAAATCCTAAATATCAGCCAGTGTGTCGCAGGTTTATAGAGGCTGTATGGCACAAAGCCCAGACCTGCTATTGATGTGTACGACTGTTAGCGATGCAGCTAATAAGAGCTTCATGATTTTTGTGTGTGTTTGTGGTTTTAATGCCTAATCTCGTGGGAATCCTCTCCTCTGATGTCAGAGGCCAGGTCATCCCATCCTGTTTACTGACCTTTGATGAAACAAAGGTGAAATTTGGCCTTTCAAACGTCCTCTTTAGCCTTGACCTTCCTAAAATATGCAAATCCAAAACACACAAAGACATCCTTGTAAAACCAAATCCAATGCGTTCGTTCAGCTCCATCCAAAGGCTGATATGTGACAAAAGGAACTAAATCGTTTCTGAGGTAAGTGAAGGAAAGCATGTTAATTGCTGGGGCTGCTTTGGCGCTGAAGGTTGAAAGGCATGTTAAAAAATAAAAAATAAACTTGTGGCGTTGATTCATTTCCACTGCAAATTAAGAAGGCAAGGTCTTATTTTTTATTTTTATTTTTTGACCTTTTTACTATTTGTTTTGAAGACCATTAAAAGATCATTGAAAGATAAGATGAAAATCAGCTGAAATGATTTGTCAGCTCTGACCGTTGAAATGGATCGTGGTTTCCCATGTCTGAGCTGCCCTTGGCTCGGACAAGCCTCATTAGGCCCTGCAGCGAAGACGCAGCCGAAGGCCCCCGCTGACTCGCCTCGCCAAGGCCTCACAGACAGGCTAATGGCCCCACTTGGTTAATTGCACCTCAGAACTTCTTCTCCAGAGATTGAAAACCACAAGTTCCTCATGTCAAGCATTTACCTGCACTTGCTATAGAAGCAAAACGAAAATGATACACGGTGGAGTGGAGATCAGGTCAGGCGTGAAATAAATGAATAGATAAACTTAAGCTCAGAAGATCTTAACATGAAGATTAAACAGTTAGAATTGTTAGCCACAACCAAAAGCATAAAAAGAAAAGTAATTACTGATAAAACAATACAACTGTTTGTCTTAAACTATTAAATACAAACACATAGTCTAAATCATACTCTTTATTGATACCAAACAATTATTAGTGTAATAGAGTTTTTTTACAGTCACTTTGCTACTAATTTCAGAACCTTGATAACACAGGCTGTCCAATGTTCAAAACATTGCATTGTGCATTTATATCTTTAAAGAAATCTTGCACTTGCACAATCATTGGTTCAAAAAACTAATTTATTGTGAAATAAAAAATACATTACTTTAGATCACCCACACACAAGCTACCGATAGTTTCACTGTGGCATCATTCGTACAATCATTAAATATTGTAGTACAAAATAGGTGATACATGTTTCATTATGGTACTACAGGTGAATACATCCCTGTAAAAGTACTGCAGTAGTAGAGAGAATACTGCAGACAGTGGAATCATTGAACAAAATCTGAAATGTATTGATGGAAAACAATACAGTACGATCACAACATAGGTTTATTTAAAAGCAAAAATAAAAAGCTAGGAAATAAAAAAGAAATGACAATACTGTAAAACATCAAATGCAGTGTTCCTCAACTTGCTTGTACTTTACAGTAAAAAGCAAAACAAAGGAGTGATTACTGTATGCTACATCTTTATCAACTCTGTCTTGTGGATTTCAACATCTTGGAAAAAACTTACGGGCATGGCAAACAATGTGATACACACATCTCAAAAACTTACGGGCATGGCAAACAATGTGATACACACATCTCAAAAACTTACGGGCATGGCAAACAATGTGATACACACATCTCAATCATCAGTAATGAGTTGGCAGAATTGGACAAGCAATTCCAAGGGCCTGCATCCATACAGTGCAGTACAGTCAATACTGTAAATAGTCTTAAAGGTGGTACATGGGACCATAGAAACAGTGTCTGATAAACAGTAGTATATTACAGTAAAGGTGGTACATGGGACAACAGAAACAGTCTCTGATGAACAGTAGTATAGTACAGTAAAGGTTGTACATGGGACAATAGAAACAGTCTTGGATAAACAGTAGTACATTACAGTAAAGAAGGATGATGAAATATTACATCCATAGATAATGTAGTCTAATTCGTTCATGCTCCACAATAACTGGTGACAATGAATCTGGTTATCTTGAAACTTTCATGATCTAAACATGGAATATTGTTTGTCTGTTTCCATACAACTATGCATTGAGAGTAATGCAACAGTTACTTATCATTTTGAGCAGTTGTATCGATTGATAGTTAGAAGATTGTAATCAAATGTATAGACAATCATCTGATATGTAATGTGTGAATTGCCTTTTGAAATAATAGTACTTTGATGTTAAGTTGTGTCATATTGAACAGGTGATCTTTGTTAAATGAACAAATGATCTTAGGTTTATGTGGTTTTAGTGTTTGCATTTTGATCATTGGCTGTGAGTTTTTTTTTGTGAGGGTTGGTGCCTTGCTCAAGAGAACCATGGCAGTGCCCAGGAGGTGAACTGGCATCTCTCTATCTACCAGTCCAACCAACGTACTTTGGTCCATATGTAGACTGGAGCTGCGACCCTCCAGTTCCCAACCCAACTCCCTACGGACTGAGCACCTGCCCCCCCCGCTTACTGAGGCAGTGAGCGAGTCGATTGGCAGTAGCAGAGCATAACAGACGGGCCGGGGGGTTTGGTTTGACCCTGTCCTGGATGTATTTACTTTTTGAGTGTCATCCGCATCAGGTTAACATTAACAACACGGAACCATTAAGATTGGTCTTGGTTAGGCCCACCTGATTTTCTCTGTGCTCCACACTGTGATTTCTACCTATTCTACTGACTGAACCATCTCCATTCGGCGCAAAGTCCACCTGCTGGTGAAAGCTATTAGACGAGTTTGGAACAAGTCCTCCAAACCATCCAGCAGTATCGGTCATTTGTCCTCCGCTCTAATGGAGATCAGCGCAAATTCTTTCAGGAAGACTTCTAATCACCGCTCTCTTCCTGAAACTATTCAGCTGTTTGGAGGCGTTCACTTTTCAGTAAACCAGCCAGAATTGGCCACAAAGTTCATGATCAATCACAGCATGACATCCTGCTTTAAATGTCTTTTCTCTGTTGCTGTCAGCTGTCTTTTCAGGCAAACGTGCAACCCTCCTCCTCCCCTTCCACCTCTGGTCATCGTCAGCTCCTTCGTTTTGTCTTCGGGTTCCGTTTCCATCATCCATCGGGGGGATATGTCTTGGCTTCTCTACCCCTTTAAAAATTATTTTATCACGATGGAGTCTAATCTCCAAAGACTTGTAATTTTCATACTATGCATATGTACAATAAATCTTTGCATATCTGCAACAAAGTCTCTCCTGATTGAAATACCACCTGCGTAAATTAGCGCCCCTAGAGGTGACAGGAAATACCACCCACAGGACTGTATTCCGTCCTAACAATAAAACGTAAACAAGGGTCATAATTGCTGCTTGTAAAATCAAGTTCTGCACTTTTTCGGGGTGGACAGTCTCGTTTGAAAGCTAAAAAAGAAGAAGCAAGTAGTCCTTAAGTAGGGACTATTTTGTAAAACATTCCAACATGATTTAAAGCCAGTTTTTCAAATCATCACCGCTGGCAATATCGCCACAGCTGTTAGAGGTGTTGACACTTCCTGTGCTTATTGGTTACACTGAGAGTCCTGTGGGCTCAGATTGATCCGACTGTAAATATGTTCAGTGCAGACGCACGGAGATAGGTGACAGCAGACATGAATTACACAGAATTGTATAAACAGCCAACACATCCAGCTGATGGACACACACACACATGGATGCATTGCTCTGAGCTGACAGTAATGTGTGCGATTATGCAACAGTTTGGATGCCGAGCATCCAAAAGTCAAGAAGGAAATGTGGCAAATTCATTTAAGAAAGTACATACGTTTAACTGACAAAAAAAAAGGATTTGACACCCACTAATTAAGATGTTGTAAACACATCATGCTGGTGTATGCTTGAATGTATTAAGGGACGTTAGACCAGGATTCAACAGACGTTGAGACGGATAACTGCTTCTGTCTCTCTAATTAGGCCGCTGAAGAGTTTGCAGCAACACTAACGAGACAGGCAACTTCTTATGTGGGAGGAATTAAAATAAAAAATCAAAAAATCTAAGACGAGCAGAATGTGGAACAGAAGCAACCTGAAATCATGAATTCTTCATCTCAATCTTGACCTTTATCCACCACCTCCAGCCCAACCAGCATTCTCTGTCTGTCTGCTGTCTGTCTGGAGGAAGGAAAGATCAAACCAGAAGCAAGTTTTCCACGTGCCAGTCCGAGGTAAAGCAGAGGAAAGCATGACCGGAGCAAAGAGCAGAGAATCAATTTGAAGCCCAGTTAGATTTGAAGACGGCTTTCTTGTCTCTCGGTCTCCTCTGCTGCCTTTAAAATGTGTGTTGAAATGAGTGTTATAGGCTAGTCGTTCAGGATGTGCTTTCTGTACCTACAGAACATTTCATAATAGGCTGTGCACATTATGTCAGAGCTCTAATTTTGACAATCTGCCTCTTGTAAAAACAGCCTATATCTCACACAGCAATGGTCATTTGCTCAAATACTTAGAATGTGCTATATGTTTACATCCTCCAGTCCTGACGAGCCACAGGGTCTATGACTTAATGAGCACTGGAAGTCGTTCATTATAATGGAAGGTGAAGAAGAGAGGAATGCCATCTTGTAGTCATCAGATCTTTTTGCCAATGGATGATGTGAGCTTACATACTGACTGTCTGATTTCACCAGGAATGGTCCAGTACTACCCTGTAACATATTTAGTAAAGTAAGATAAGATAAGCAGCCCGGTCTCATGGCAGTTCGTGATATGGTCACGTTATTGAATCTATTAAGTCGCGGGCAGGACACGTAAATGTCGTTTTTTTCCGTGTGGCGATTACAAATTTTAAAGCAATGTATTTCAATGGGAAGCATATTCGGTAGATGGTAGCGAGTAGTATTGATAAGGCGAAAGTCTGCGTAGGGAGGTTGGTCGGGGTGGTGGATGGGTCAAACAACACAGGACTTTGACCCCGGAGACCGGGGATCGTGTCCCGCGTGTTGCAGTTCCTTTCCTCGTTATTCTCTTCCTAACCACAACCGTTCCGCTGTTGTCTTCGTGTCCCCCGTGTGACGGTTCCTTTCCCCGTTTTTCTTTTCCTAACCACAACCGTCCCATTATTGTGGCGTTTCATTTCCCCTTTGTGGTGTGCCCCTGTGCCCGGGGACCTCAAAAAGGTGGAAGACAGAGACTACGCACTATAGCTTTATCTCCTCCTGCTGAGGTTATTACAGCACAATCAGGGCTACAACCACCTCAGAGAGACAACACAAAGACCTCTAAGACTGCTTTAAGGTACAGTCATGTCTTTCATCCGAGATAGAATGAGAAACAGGAAATGGTGGAAGGTAATAAGAGAAGGAGAGACAAAGATATGAGACTAGAAAAGTGATGTTTGTAACAATAAACCAACTTCCGTGTAACGTATTCCCACATGGGAAGAATGAAGGAGACAGAGATGAGACACAAGGAAGGGAAGAAAGCTCGTTTTTGTGCGACACATCAGCCTTCCAGGTGTCTGCGGCGAAATAAAAGAGCAGGTTTCATCAGCTGCCAGGAAGTCAATGAACTGAGACTGTGTGTTCAGCTGCTGAATGGAGCCCCTCAGGGAGATAATGCACGCTAATGTACCCCCCCACCACCCCTCTCTCTCTCTCTTGTGTTTATCATGGTCCAATATCAGTCCTCTAATCCTTTGATGAGCAGCTGATGAACCCAGGAGCAGCGCAGTCACTGTATCGCTGTGAAAACACCTGAGACCTGTCTACCTACAGCCATAAACTCTTTTAAAGGAGCACAGCGACTTTTTGGGACTTTGTCTTATTCCCCGTCTCCCCCAGAGTTAGATAAGTCCATACATACCCTTCTCATCTCAGTGCGTGTCCTAACTCTGTCTGACGCACCCACCGCTAGCCTAGCTTAGCCCAGATCCTGGAGGTAACTGGGTCCATCTAGCCTACTGCTCCTGATAAGTAACAAAATAACACCAACATTTTCTTATTTACATGTTGTGATTTGTATATTAACAGGGTGTACAAATAACAAGGTCACATGAGACACAGCCATCTTCTAACCGTATACATACTGGGAACTATATTCTGTGAAGGCGAAGTACTGCTACTTGGGCGAAGTGATTAGCACAACACCAGAAAAGCACCGTTGTTACTCTCTGCTCCTCACCACGGGGCTGCTCAGGTGCTGCAAGCAAATCACTCCACCCTTCTGAGAATATAGTTCCCAGTATGTATACAGAAGATGGCTAGGGGTATGTATGGACTTATCTGTTTAACACTTTTTATTGATTTTTGCCAGTAAATAGACAATTCTGAACAAAAAGCAGTTCAAATTTTGGCCGTACAAAAGTGCAGTACAAGTGGTATAGAACAGCAATAATCAAAACACCCACCCCACGCTCATTCAATCCGTTCATCCCAACCCCAACCCATCCAGTCCAAATCCTACAGTCTGTCCTAAGAAATAGGCACACTATAATAAAGTATGTTACTATAAAGTAAATACCTATAAATATAAACACAGTTAATAAAAAAATAAAAAAAAATACATAAATACATACCCAAAAAATAAATAAGTGCAAAATCACAGGGGTGAGAAAAGGGGAGAAGGGGGGGGATGTCATCATCTAGTCAGTTTCCTGTAAGGTTCTTTGTAAGCTCTCGAAGTATGTCATGAAGGGGGTCCAAGTCCTCTCAAAGCTCTGTATGGAGCCTTTCAGTGTGTATCTAATTTTCTCCAGTTTCAGGAAAAACATAATGTCTCTCATCCATCTACTGAATGTGGGTGGTGTTTGTTCCTTCCACAGGAGTAATATCTGGCGTCTAGCAAGCAAAGAGGTGAATGCTATAACAGCAAAAGCCCTGCCTTTAAGAGATTTAGTTTCTTGTGTAAAGCCAAATATGGCACATATTGGGTTTGGGGGGATGTCTATACCAAACATTTTGGAGTAGGCCTGAAATATGTCTGCCCAAAATGTCTTGAGATAAGGGCAAGACCAGAACATATGTATGTGATCAGCTGGCTGAATTTTACTGCGGGGACAAGCAGGATCAGCACTAGGGAAAATCTTGGCCAGTTTAGCCCTAGTCCAGTGTACTCTAAGAAGGATTTTAAGTTGAATTAGGCTGTGTCTGGCACAAGGAGAGGAGGTGTGTACTAGGCCAAGTGCTGCCTCCCATTGATCCTCTCTCGTTGCTTCCCCAAAGTCATCCTCCCAGAGCTGTCTTATTCCTTGCAGTGAAAGGGGAGAAATGTTGCAGATATCATTATAAAGAGTTGAAATTAAGCCTTTCTGATGCAGAGATAAAGAGAGAAAATTGCCTATTGTATTATCTGTTGGAAAGTATGGGAAGGAGGCAACGTTTTTTTGTACAAAATGTCTTACTTGGAGATACCTAAAGAAATGAGACTTTGGCAGATCGAACTTCTCAGAGAGTTGTGCAAATGACCCAAAGCTGCCCTCAATATAGAGATTGGAAATAGATGTAATGCCTTGCGCAAGCCATATCCCAAAGGCTGAGTCCAGGGTAGAAGGTGGGAAATTATAATTGTTCATGATAGGAGAATGTGTTGACATTGTTGATAAATTAAAATGTCTTTTAAATTGTGACAAAATTTTGATTGAATTAAGAACAATGGGATTTGAGGAGAATTTGCTTAGTGGAGCAGGAGGAAAAGGGGCACACAGCACAGAACTTAGGTGAACCGGGCTGCTTGTGCGCTCCAGGTGTGCCCAGGGCTCACTCCTATCAGGTTGGTATTTTTCTGTCCAAAACAACATTTTCTGAATATTACAAGCCAAGTAATAATAAATAAAGTTGGGTAGTGCTAAGCCCGCAAGTTCTTTGGGTCTTTCAAGAGACTGCCTTTTGATCCTGTGTGACTTACCATTCCAAATGAATGATGTTATGCTCTGGTCCAAGGTTTTGAAAAACTTTTTCCTTATTAAAATGGGAATGTTTTGAAAAAAATAAAGACATTTTGGTAATACAATCATTTTAATGAGGTTAACGCGACCAATTACGGATAGTGGTAGATTCGACCATCTCATCATATCTTGTTTACACTTATCAAAAAGAGCACCAAAGTTTTTAACAAACAGTGATGAAAAGGTGGGCGTGATCTCCACACCAAGATATTTAAATCCTTTTTTAACTATTTTGAATGGGAAAGTAGTTGGGGGAATTTGGGTTGCAGCCTGATTGAGGGGAAACATCTCACTTTTCTGGAGATAAATTTTGTAACCAGACAGTCTCCCAAATTGATTTAAAATATTAACAATATAAGGAACAGAGGTCATAGGGTTAGATGTATACAGGAGTAAGTCATCGGCATAGAGAGATCATTTATGCGTAAGCCCACCTCGCACTATGCCTGAAAACTCTGCAGATTGTCTCAGGGCGATGGCTAGTGGCTCTATGGCTATAGCGAAGAGGAGAGGAGATAGGGGGCAGCCTTGATGGGTACCTCTACCAAAGGAAAAGTATTTGGACTGCTGTCCATTGGTAACCACCGCAGCCAGGGGTTGAGCATACAGAAGTTGAACCCAGGATATGAACGCATCGTCAAATCCGAATTGTTTTAGCACCAAGAAAAGATAGCGCCACTCAACTCGGTCAAATGCCTTTTCAGCATCGAGTGAGATCACCATTTCAGGAACAGATGCTGAAGGGGAATACACAATGTTCAGGAGTCTTCTTAAGTTCGAGCTAGAATGTCTGTTTAAAATGAAACCAGTTTGATCAGTAGATATTATCCGAGGTAAGACCTTCTCCAATCGGCGAGCTAAAATTTTAGACAGAATCTTATAATCACCATTTAATAAGGAGATGGGACGATATGAAGCACATTGGAGGGGATCTTTACCTTTTTTTGGAATTAGGGTTATGGCAGCTTGGCGTAGAGTTGGTGGAAGCTGTCTAGATGACAATGATTCATTGAACATGGCTTGAAGCAGTGGAGAAAGTTCAGGTGCAAATTTTTTATAAAAGTCAGAGGTGAAGCCATCTGGTCCAGGCGTTTTATTGCTTTTTAGGGATTTAATAGCATCTAAGATCTCTGCAGAAGAAATATTTCCTCCTAATGAAGAAGTGTGTTCAGATTGGATCGAGGGAAATGCAAGGTTGTTAAAGAAGCTGCTTATTTGTGGAAAGTTTTCATCACATTCAGAGGTATAGAGGTCACTGTTATATTGTTTAAAGGCATTATTAATCTCCAGGTGATCTGTCACAATTTTGCCATTTGTATTATAAACCTTAGGTATAAGGCGAGAGGAGGCAGTTTGACGGGCTTGTTGGGCTAAAAGTTTGCTGGCCTTGTCAACTGATTCATAAGTATTATATTGGGCCCTTGTGAGTAGATATGTAGCCTTGTCTGTGGTGAGAGAGTCATATTCCGCTTGTAAGCGTAGTCTTTCTTTATAAAGAGATGGAGATGGGAATGACGAGTAACGCTCATCAATACTAGCCAAAGCCTGAGAGATGTTGCCTAGTTTGGCCATTCTTATTTTTTTCATTCTGGAGGAATATCCAATTATTTGTCCTCTGAGAAAAGCCTTGAGTGTCTCCCATAAAATCAGAATCAGAATCAGAAAAGCTTTATTGCCAAGTACATTTTTTACACAATTTGTTTTGGTGTCGTAGGTGCATGTCACACATTATCTAAAATAAGTTAAACAAACAGGTTAACAGAACAGACAATATAAGTATAAATATATAAATATATGTGTATATGTACACACACAGGATGTAACATAATAAAATAAGAGTAACAGTTAAGATAAAAAAGAGCAGATTAAGTACAGTGGCATGTAGAGCCAGAGGTGGGTGTGGAGAGAGTCAGGGTGGATTCCGGGCCTTGTTAATAAGGCTAGTGGCGGAGGGGGAAAAAGCTGTCCTTGTGACGTGAGGTCTTGGTCCTGATGGACCTCAGCCTCCCTGCCAGAGGGGAGTAGCTCAAAGAGTTTGTGTCCGGGGTGGGAGGGGTCAGCCACAATCTTTCCAGCACGCTTCAGAGTCCTGGTGGCGTAAAGGTCCTGGAGCGGTGGGGAGATTGCAGCCAATCACCTTCTCAGCTGACCGAATGACACGCTGCAGTCTGCCCTTGTCCTTGGCAGTGGCAGCAGCGTACCAGATGGTGATGGAGGATGTGAGGATGGACTCAATGATGGCTGTGTAGAAGTGCACCATCATTGTCTTTGGCAGGCTGAATTTCTTCAGCTGCCGCAGGAAGTACATCCTCTGTTGTGCTTTCTTGACGAGGGAGCTGATGTTCAGCTCCCACTTGAGGTCTTGGGAGATGGTAGTTCCCAGGAAGCGGAAAGACTCCACAATGTTAATTGTGGAGTCACTGAGTGTGATAGGGGCAGGTGGGGGCAGAATTCTTCCTGAAGTCCACAACCATCTCCACTGTCTTTAGAGCATTGAGCTCTAGGTTGTTTTGCTTGCACCAGGTCACCAGGTGGTCAGCCTCCGACCTGTAGGCGGACTCGTCTCCATCAGAGATGAGTCCGATGAGGGAGGTGTCGTCCCGCGAACTTTAGAAACTTGACAGACTGGTGACTGGAAGTGCAGCTGTTGGTGTACAGGGAGAAGAGTAGAGGAGAAAGAACACAGCCCTGAGGGGATCCGGTGCTGATGGTCTGTGAGTCGGAGATGTCTTTCCCCAGCTTCACATGCTGCTTCCTGTCAGACAGGAAGTCAGTGATCCACCTGCAGGTGGAGTCAGGCACACCAAGCTGGGAGAGCTTCTCCTGGAGCAGAGCTGGGATGATGGTGTTGAAGGCAGAGCTGAAGTCCACAAACAGGATCCTGGCGTAGGTTCCTGCAGAGTCCAGGTGCCGGAGGATGTAGTGGAGGGCCAGGTTGACTGCATCATCTACAGACCTATTGGCTCTGTAGGCAAACTGCAGGGGGTCCAGGAGGGTGTCGGTGATGGCTTTTAGGTGTGAAAGCACAAGGCGCTCAAAGGACTTCATAACCACAGAGGTCAGGGCGACGGGTCTGAAGTCATTAAGTCCTGTGGTCCTTGGCTTCTTGGGAACGGGGATGATTGTTGAGGTCTTGAAGCAGGCTGGCACGTGACATGTCTCCAGCGAGGTGTTGAAAATGTCTGTGAACACCGGAGACAGCTGGTCAGCGCAGTGCTTCAAGCTGGATGGGGAGACAGCATCCGGTCCAGCAGCTTTCCTGGGGTTCTGTCTCCTGAACAGTCTGTTGACGTCTTTCTCATTGATGGAGAGAGTCGTCGCTGAGGTGGGTGGGGAGGTGGAGGGGGGGGACCTTTAAGGTGGGGGGAGGTGGAGGTGATGCACTGTAGCTGTAGCTGTTGGGAGGTGTCGCGGGGGATGGAATCAGGGAAGACCCTTTGTTGGGAGGTGTTGAGGGGGATGGTTACAGGACCGACCCTTTGTCCTTCAAAGCGACAGTAGAACTCATTAAGTTTGTTGGCTAGGCGTCGGTCGTTGGTGGAGTGGGAGACTTTAGGCTTGAAGCTGGTGATCTGTTTAAGCCCTCTCCAGACAGAAGCAGAGTTGTTTGCTGAGAACTGGTTTCGGAGTTTCTCAGAGTACCGTTTTTTAGCCTCTTTTACCGCCTTGCTAAACTTGTACTTTGCTACTTTAAGTCTGTTTTTGTCTCCACTCCTGAACGCCTCTGCCTTGTCCAACCTTAGCCTTCTGAGTTTGGCTGTGAACCAGGGTTTGTCATTGTTGAAACTCACCCTGGTGCATGATGGAACACAGCAGTCCTCACAGAAGCTGATGTATGACGTCACAGCCTCTGTGTACTCATCCAGACTGTTGGTAGCAGTCCTGAACACATCCCAGTCAGTAGAGTCCAAGCACGTCTGTAGATCCTCCACAGCTACACTGGTCCACTTCCTTGATGTCCTCACAACAGGTTTGCAGAGCTTTAGTTTCTGCCTGTAGGTGGGGATCAGGTGGACCATGACATGGTCAGAGTGTCCAAGTGCAGCACGGGGGACGGCGTGAAAAGCATCCCTGACTGTGGTGTAACAGTGATCCAGAATGTTCTCCTCTCTGGTCGGGCATTTAATATGCTGTCTGTATTTAGGTAGTACATGAGTGAGGTTTCCTTTGTTAAAGTCACCAAGGACAATAACTAGGGAGTCCGGGTTGGTCCGCTCCACACATAGTATCTGGTCGGCAAGCATGCGCTGTGCGACCTGCACGTTGGCCTGCGGCGGGATGTAAACACCGACCAGAATGAATGAATGGAACTCACGGGGTGAATAAAAAGGCTTACAGTTTATGATGTAAGATTCCAGTTCAGGAGAACAATACTGTTGGATCACTGTCACGTCGTTGCACCACCCGCTATTGATGTAGAAACAGATTCCTCCACCTTTAGTTTTGCCGGAGAGGTCCGTGTCTCTGTCCGCTCTGTAGAGTTGGAAGCCTGCCAGCTGCAGCGCAGAGTCCGGTATTAATCCACAGAGCCACGTCTCCGTGAAGCACAAAACAGCAGATGAAGAAAAGTCCCTGTTTCCAACCAACAGCAGTTGTAATTCCTCCAGTTTGTTGGGCAGTGAGCGCACGTTAGAGAGAAATGTGCCCGGTAACGGTGTGCGTAATCCTCGCTGGCGGAGACGCACCAGCGCACCAGCCCGTTTCCCTCTCCTCCGGCGTTTCACTGCGTGAGCAAAGGTGAGCGCACCTTTGACTAGAATGTCCACAATTTCCAGTGAAGGGAGAAGAAAAGTAGGAAATAAATCCTCTGGCGTTGTTCCCCTGATGTTAAAGAGCTCTTCTCTGGAGAAAGCGATCCGGGTATCATCGCAAAAAACAAATCGAATGGGAAATCTCTGGGGTGACATTGATTTCTAAAAAATACTGAATCTAGGATGAGATGAAGTTACTAAATTCCTCGTCAGATAGTAGGAGTGGATTAAGTCTCCAATAACGTGATGGTTTGAAACAATTAGGTAATGACATTTGGAAGGAGAGTGCACCATGGTCTGAGACAGAAATAGTGTGATATTGGCATGACTCTATATTTCCCAATAATCTTTTATGTAAAAGAAAATAATCGATACGGGTGTAAGTATGATGGACACTGGAGAAAAAGGAGAAGCCTTTTTTGGTAGGATATTTAAATCTCCAGATGTCTGAAAGACCAGTCTGTGTACAGAATTCATTGACAATTTTGGCAGATTTACGAAGAGACTGAGGTGTATTTGAGGATCTATCCAATGTAGTGTTGAGAGATGGAGATGGGAATGACGAGTAACGCTCATCAATACTAGCCAAAGCCTGAGAGATGTTGCCTAGTTTGGCCATTCTTATTTTTTTCATTCTGGAGGAATATCCAATTATTTGTCCTCTGAGAAAAGCCTTGAGTGTCTCCCATAAAATCGAATGGGAAATCTCTGGGGTGACATTGATTTCTAAAAAATACTGAATCTGGGATGAGATGAAGTTACTAAATTCCTCGTCAGATAGTAGGAGTGGATTAAGTCTCCAATGACGTGATGGTTTGAAACAATTAGGTAATGACATTTGGAAGGAGAGTGCACCATGGTCTGAGACAGAAATAGTGTGATATTGGCATGACTCTATATTTCCCAATAATCTTTTATGTAAAAGAAAATAATCGATACGGGTGTAAGTATGATGGACACTGGAGAAAAAGGAGAAGCCTTTTTTGGTAGGATATTTAAATCTCCAGATGTCTGAAAGACCAGTCTGTGTACAGAATTCATTGACAATTTTGGCAGATTTACGAAGAGACTGAGGTGTATTTGAGGATCTATCCAATGTAGTGTTGAGAGATGGAGATGGGAATGACGAGTAACGCTCATCAATACTAGCCAAAGCCTGAGAGATGTTGCCTAGTTTGGCCATTCTTATTTTTTTCATTCTGGAGGAATATCCAATTATTTGTCCTCTGAGAAAAGCCTTGAGTGTCTCCCATAAAATCGAATGGGAAATCTCTGGGGTGACATTGATTTCTAAAAAATACTGAATCTGGGATGAGATGAAGTTACTAAATTCCTCGTCAGATAGTAGGAGTGGATTAAGTCTCCAATGACGTGATGGTTTGAAACAATTAGGTAATGACATTTGGAAGGAGAGTGCACCATGGTCTGAGACAGAAATAGTGTGATATTGGCATGACTCTATATTTCCCAATAATCTTTTATGTAAAAGAAAATAATCGATACGGGTGTAAGTATGATGGACCCTGGAGAAAAAGGAGAAGCCTTTTTTGGTAGGATATTTAAATCTCCAGATGTCTGAAAGACCAGTCTGTGTACAGAATTCATTGACAATTTTGGCAGATTTACGAAGAGACTGAGGTGTATTTGAGGATCTATCCAATGTAGTGTTGAGTACGCAATTAAAGTCACCTCCTATTATCAGATTGTATGTATTATGGTCAGGTATAGAAGAAATTAGTCTCTTAAAGAAAATGTGATCATCAAAATTTGGGGCATAGATATTGACAAGAATGACAGGGAGGGATAATAACTGCCCAGTTACAATAATAAACCTCCCATTACTATCAGCGATCACCTCCTGACTGACATGTCAATTGAGCCAACAGTTCGGCGAAGTGGGCTAATATGGCAATCAGAGCTCGCTTACCAACATAGGCCATTCAAACAAAATTATACGGTTTCTGTCTGTATGGAAATATCCAGGTCCGGTTCGGCTGCACTTTCCAAAAATGAGGAGGCCTCGTCGGGTGAGAGGAAAATCCGCCTCTGCCCGTTCTTGTCGGTGACCTGGAGCTTTGCGGGGAATAGCATCCTGTAGGAGAGCCCAGCGTTTTTTAGCTGAGACTTAACTGGAACAAATGCAGCTCTCTTCCTAGAGACTTCGGCACTGAAATCCGGGAAAAAGTGAATCTCTGATCCGCAAAAGGATAGAGAGCTTGCCTCTCTTGCCAATTTTAGAATGCGTTCCCTGGTCTGATAATGATGAATCCGTACGAGGAATGGACGTGGTCTCGGGTCGGATGGATTCTTCTTAGCCATGGCTGTCCGATGAGCCCTGTCGGCGATTGTGGTGGTAGGAAAAGCCTCGGTTCCAAAGGTCTCCCTCAGCAGTGTGTCAATGAATGCGGTTGGCTGTGATCCCTTTTCAGACCTATTATGCGGATGTTGTTACGCCTAGATCGGTTTTCCAGATCTTCCACTTTAAGTTTCAGTGCTTCGTTATCGGTGGAAAGGGCTGTAAGTTTAGAATCAAGTCTTTCAAGCCTCGTCTGCGTGTCATTGAGCGAGGTTTCCAGGTGTTGAATGGTTGCATGGTGTTGATCAATAATCTCTCGGTCACCAGCCAGTTGAGCAGAGAGTTTGGCTACTATGCGTTCTTCCATGGAAGTCAGCAGCCTCTCCATATCACACAGCGTTAGCGGTGCGCGGCTAATGCTAGCATCAGAATCCGCTGGTTTAGCTAGCTTAGCTGCGTCATCTTGTTGGTCCGCCAGTTGATTTGGCTTTTTAGTGGCCTTCTTCATGTTATAGGTTAAGTACAGCGTTTGCACAACTAGTTGTGTAATATCAGACGGATATGACTAGGATTTTACCAAGATTTGAACAGAGTGATCCCAGTTTGCGACCTACTCCGCCATGCTTCAAACCGGAAGTCTGTATGGACTTATCTAACTGACATCAACTCAGGGTTAAATAAGGCAGTGAAATGTTCAACTGTACTCTGACTAATGATACGCCTGGAAGGCACATGTTTATGGGGCACCAGATCCATAAAACAAGACAAAGAAATAGTAGTTGTAGTAGTTTATGGCGTAGCAGGGCACTGCAGGGCGTTACAGGGTGTAGCAGGACGTAGCGGGGCATAGTAGGACGTAGCAGGATGTAGCAGGGCCAAGCAGGGCGTAGCAGAAACATAGGAAACACTTATGATCGCTGACCAGTGGCGGCTCCTGAAAAAATTTTCAGGGGGGGCAATTTTTCTGATGATTTAGGTGACCTACACACATTTTAAAAAAGATATGTCCAGCAACAACATGAAGACAGGGGCAGCATATAAGTCAATACCAGAAGCATTTATTGACTGATCTCAAAAGTGTTGGCTTACAAAAGCAAAATAAGTTATCACAGTAAAAATAATCAAGGGTGTTCTTTCACATTCCTCAACACTGCATAAACAATATGCATTTCCATAAACAAATGAAATATCAGCTGAAAATACAGCATCTTGGTATTTGTTCAGATTGCAGGATCAACAAGAGCTTTCACCACATTTACAACATTTCAATAGTATTGCAGCCAAATAATGTTTAAGAGTAAAAGAGAAATCCACAATTACACAATAAATAGTAACAGCATGGCAATAACAAGTAGACAAATTGTTGAGAGAAGTGGATCTTTAGAACTACATTTTGTGGAATGTAGGATATGACCAAAGTGCTACTTAATAAACGCAAAGTAACGTTGTCCCAAATAGGGGAATGAACAAGTGAGGCTTGACCTAGTGTGGTCTGGGCATCTTGGCTTTACACATTGAAGACCAAACCAGAATGATGAGGTGCTGCTAAGTTTAACTAAAGAATTCTGATACACACATTACTTACTTCAAAAAGGCCTCATGGTTGAATTGGAAATATGTGCACCTGAGCATAATTCACAACAAGCAAGCAGGAGCTTTTGATAGAGGCTACTGAAAACACTGATGCAAGTTATTGGTAATAAGAAATCTGTTTAGACTTCCATATTCTGCCCTCTTGTATAGATTTGTGAAAATGAACAGTGATAGACATTTTGCCTGAAAACAGAATTTGAAAATAATTTCTAGAAAAAGGTAAACACAGCTATCTGTATGGCTTTGTAAAAATGAACAACCATATTCTGGCCATTTGTATAGATTTGCAAATATGAACAACCATATTCTGGCCAATTGTATAGATTTGTAAATATGAACAACCATATTCTGGCCAATTGTATAGATTTGTAAATATGAACAACCATATTCTGGCCAATTGTATAGATTTGTAAACATGAACATGAACAGATTTCTTTTCTTTTTTTTTTTACTTTTTTTGAATGAAAAATAAGTATTTTAAACAACACCAACTGTGAACTGATTTGGGCGTGTGTGTGTGTTAAAGAGACAGACAGGGAGGGACAAAGAGAGAGAGAGGCTACATTACTTGTACTGAAACTGTGCTCTTCTCTCTTTCAATGCAGCAAAGCGGTCAATGACTTTCTCATTGAAATCAGGCATGTTGAGGACTAGTTCCCTCTCCATGGAAAGCATGGCCAGTGCATTCAGACGTTCCTGGCCCATTGAATTTCGCAGGAATGTCTTAACTCGTGTCAAAGTTGAGAAACATCTCTCAGCTTCAGCTGTTGTCATGGGAGTAGTTATGAGGATGTTCAACAGAGTCACAGTCTCAGAGAACGTCTCCTGGAGGTTGTAGCTCATGAGAACCTGGTACAGTGCCAGTGCACCACAGAAGCCCTTGAATTCAGGATTCTCATAGATCAGAGAGAGTTCTGTCTTGAGCTTTGCCTTGCTCAGCATGGGGTATGCATTCACAGTGGCATTCAGAGCCTCATCAGGAAATGAATGGCAGTACCTTTCAAACATGTCTGCTTGCAGTAAGGTAGCACTCACAAGGTGGCCAGAGAAAGAGAACCTTTCTTTGGTGTGATCCAGGATGGTGTTGCAGACCTCTTCAGACAGCCTCTGCTTCTCCTCTTCTCTCAAAGCTGTTCTGGGTCTTTTGGCTCCTGTTGCTTCTTGCAGCTGCTGTTGAGAGGAGTCCCTGAAGGCAAACAGACCAATGTGTTTGTTGGCTTTGTACAGTATTGTTGTCTATGTGATGCACAGGTATATGCAATGTATCCATGTATAGTACAAATACTTCAGTTCCACTTAAAATGGGCAGGGATGCATAAAGTCTTTAGTGTTTAAGTTAGCCTTTGTGTCTCACATAGCCTGGATGTTCAGCACAGTATACAGTGGTGCTCATAAAGCTTATGAGCCCATGCTAAAGTTGACTAAAAAGAGGAATAAAAAAAGAAAAGAAAATTGGTGTCCTTAAAGGTTGGATTTTCCAACTTTTTTAATTAAGTCATTAAGATCAATTTCCAAAAGATGATTTTTTTTATTCCTCTTTTTAGTCAACTTTAGCATGTGTTCATACACTTATGAGCACCACTGTACAGTACACATAGTATATAAAGTAAGCTAGATTACACCACTGGCCATATATAATGAGAATAATGTAATTTCAAACACAAATGCAGTCTCCTTTCATGCATACATTTTCAAATAAAGCTCTGCTTTGAGAAAGATCGAATGATATTGTTTAATCTTACCTTATGGCCTGCACACTGCTTGTGAAGCTGTCGAGGGCACGTTTGATGAAGACAGCATCGATGTCCTTCTTCTGTAGCTTCTGGTACAGAATGTCGACGTGGGGCATGATTTTGTGAAAAAGCCCCAGGAAAAAAATAAAATCTTCATCATGTAGCATCCTCACGTAGCCAGATGCCTCTCTCACGGTGGGCTGGTCAAATGAACCCAATGAACCCGTCCGGATGGCTTCAAAACATTCGATGAGGTCGTCTCGATTCTCGTAGACAGTGTTCACGACTCTGCTGTTGAAGTTCCACCGTGTGGATGAAGCTCTGGGCAGTCTTCGTGCAACAGTCTGGTCAAGAATGCTGGTGCGTTTGGGTGACCGGGAAAAAAAAGTTGCAATCCCGCTCAGATCGGAAAAGAAAATGTTCACTTTTTTGATGCGAGAAGTAGCTTGCTGCATGATCAAATTCAGCTGATGCGCATAGCAATGCACGTAATGGGCATTCTTGAAATGCTCACGCACCTTTTGCTGCACACCAGCCTTCTCTCCCCTCATCACACTGGCTCCATCGTAAGCTTGCGCAATTAGTTTGACTTTCTCGTCGTCGGCAAAAAGACCGTTCAGTCTCTCCAAAAGCACACTGGCGATTGAGACTGAGGTTGATTCCGAGATGGGAAGAAACTCAAAAAGCGCTCCTGCACTTTGTGGTTGCTATCTATGTACCTCAGCACAAGCACCAGCTGTGTCTGTGTAGAAACGTCCGTGGTCTCGTCAGCTTGGATAGCTACGAAGTTCGCCGACTTCACTTCCTCCACAATATGTTCCCTCATGACCGCTAGCATACACTCCAGTAGCTCGTTTTGAATGGTCTTTGATGTGCCCTTGAAAACTTTAGCATTTTTAAGATGGTCATCAAACACCTCATCTAACTGTGCCACAAAGTTGACAAGTCCAAGAAAAATACCAGGGTTGGTGGAGCCAACTGAGCTCTCAGTTTCATCTTTGCCTCGCAAAGCTAACTCAAACACTCCGCAAAACTTCACACACTGGATTAACAGGTGTTGTGCCGAAAAAAGACTTCCTGCCGAAATACCACTGCCCCCCCCTAACTCAGGACAGCAACGTCTGACAATCACACAATTTGCTATACTTGCATGTTATGAGGTCTACTAAAAGTCCCGAAAAGTTTGTCTTTGTCAGCCTTTGCAATCCTGAGTTATGGGGGTGCAGTCCTTTTTTGGCAAGGGTAGCCTATATGGGACCTGCCGAAATGTGACTGCCCCCCTAACTCAGGACAGCAACGTCTGACAATCACACAATTGGCTTCTGCATTTTTTTCAAACTTTTCAGGACTTTTAGTAGACCTCAGTCACATTTATTACATTTACATTATTAGGCCTACATTTTATATACAGAACACACACACAAAGCGACGCACGGGTCTGCTCCAGAGCTCCGTGAGTTTGAGCCTGAACCATGTAGACTGTTAACTTCACGGCAACATGGGAACTTAAACTTTGTGTTGCTTAAAACAACTAGGCTAATGACATTCGGGGCTACAAGAAAAACATTTGAGGCTGAAGCCCTTCAAAAGTGACCTGGTTAATATTGGTGCACATAACTATTTAGACTGACCAACATTGCCCTCTAGCGGCGTGCAGTCGTATTTCGGCAGGCAGTCTTTTTCCGGCACAACACCAGCTGAGGATGTGGCGGTTCTTGCTAACCTCATCGTTGTGGCGGCGGACAGCTAGCCTGTATCCTTCATCCAGTTGAGTGGCAATGTTCACTCTCCCCAAAGCAGACAATCTCAAACAGCTATCCATGTGGGTCTTTGACAGCTCATGTTTCTTAATCTTTTCTGAAAGATGGTGCATGTCCGTTACCCCAGTCGCTGTCCAAGCGGTGCTGTCTGCCGTGCCGCCTTCAGGGTGAAAGAGTAAGCAGGGGTAGCAGAAGACTGCATTAGCCACATCGCAGCCTGCTAGCCAGGTTTTTCGTTCGTACCAATTTTTTGGAAAATCCTCGGGTGTAGGACTTTCCCCCTTTAGTACAAACCTGTTGAATTATTAAATTTGGTCTGGGAGGTCCTAATTGTTTCGTTGCCAATTTATCTTCATTTGTTCGCCGAGAAAAAGGAACTTCTTTCAAAGAGACAATCGAGTTGCACTGAACGCTAGCCATCTTGACAGTAGTACGTGAATTGATTGACGCTGCTACCCGCTCTTTTCTTAGTTACGTTCATGGTTATGTTACGTATGACGAAAGCACGTAAGTGCAAGCCCTCCCGGAACCCATAGAGATTGTATTGAAAGCTCTGATATTTGAAAAAAAAAGATTTTACATGAGAGTCTATGAGAGACTTCTAGGGCGATTTTCAACCTGACTGAAATCGCCCCAAAAGGGGCGGGGCCATTTGAAGCACGACTTTAGCCTGATTGGACATTTAGTGGCAGATCAGACGTCTGGATTAGAACACTGATAACGACTGTTGCCGTGATATAATTGATTAGAAAAAAAATCCCTTCCTTTTCCCGTTTGGCAGTGCGTCGCCCATATCGCCCTAATGAACACACCGCCCCTGTCGCTGACAAGAACATCATCCATAAACGTGAACATTATTATATGGACATTAAAAGGGTAATGGTACAATGTGTCCGGTCCATGCACACTGTCCACTATGAGTCATCAGAACGTTTCCTTATGTATTATTATGAAGTGGTTTGTATGAACACTCGGGGGAGGTATTTTAGAACTGATGCTATATCTGTATATGCATTTTGCGTGACAAGTTAAACAAAAACAGATAACATTCAAAATAAAGATGTTGGGTTGGCATTGTTGCTTTCCTGATGATGTCCGTCAGATAATGTACTTTAATGTAAAAGACTTCTATCTTAAATGCTGCAGATGCACTCATGCATTTGGTTCTCCACCCAACACAGACATTAAAGAGTTAACTCCCGCATTAAGAGCCCTAATTGGGCCATTTATGTCCATTTCCTTACTAATAGGATGTGGTGACAAAGCCCTAACAGTATAAAGAGGAGCATTTTGTCACAGCTGCACTGCTAACAGCCTGGTTAATGTATTCTTTCTTTGAAAGCGTACTTTTATCAAATCATAAAATGACCGGGTCATGAAAATGTTTTACTGAAGCGTTTTGTAAGAGAGAGAGAGAGAGAGAGAGAGAGAGAGAGAGAGAGAGATTGAGGTGGATGCGCTCAGAGCAGACAGCGGCCAGCAAGCCTGTACAGAGATATGTTTAGACCTTTTTCATGGCAGACATGTTGACATGTCATAGCAGGAAAAGCACAGGTGAATTCAAAACCATTACTGATGGCTGCATTCCACTTAGGAGAGACCCTGGTGTTAAACCATTACTGATGGCTGCATTCCACTTAGGAGAGGCCCTAGTATTAAACCATTACTGATGGCTGCATTCCACTTAGGAGAGGCCCCGGTGTTAAACCATTACTGATGGCTGCATTCCACATAGGAGAGGTCCTGGTATTGTGCATGCTGACTGAAATATCTTACTGGGACACTTGATGGAATTGAGTCATTGTTAAGGTTATCAATTTCAGCTGTGCTTTTCCTATGAAAAGTCAGAATGTCTGCTGTGAAAAAGGTCTATAACGTCTCTGTGTTCTCTGTGTGCCGTGTAAACATCGTATCCCAGATATGATCATAAATGGGATAAGCCTTAAAAACGAAGTATTCATGTCCAAGTTAACACACGATTCAAACAACATGCTAGCTCCGTCTGTGGGTTTAGCGATACTCCAGCGTCCAGCAACCAGCTTACCTACGGATCGAGTCATAAAAATGAACTGTGATTAATAGTGAATGGGTTGTTGGTGAAGAAATGTATAATTCATGAGAAAATGATTGCTGTGACCAGAGCAGAGAGCAGAACAGAGCTGCTGTCAGCTGCTGCTCCTTTTGGGCATTTACGCATTGTTCTCATTAGATGCGTTGCGTGACTCACAGAACATATAAAAATGTACACAAAGAGCGCAGGGGTGTCAAACTCAGTTTCCCTAAGGGCCAGACTGGAAAATGAGAATCACATAAAGGGCCATGTAGAGATTACTGACGTGTTTATTTAAGAGAAAAATTCAAATATTTTGACTGTATTATGGCATGTCTCATATACTGTAGTCTTCTCACTAACATTTTGGGCGTTATATAGCTCAAAAAAAGTTTGGCAAAAAAGTTCCTTAGCCAGTGACAAATACATTGAGAAAAGCACAAAAAAAGATGGGAAAAGGCCGAAAAAAGCGTGAAAATTGTCTGAAAAAGTGCCAAAAACATCAGAAAGTGACAAAAACAGCGTAAAAAGAGCCAAAAACTGGCGAAAAAGTGGCAACACATTGAGTAAAGTGTCAAAAAACCTTAAAACAAAGTGCCTAAAGTATTGAAAAAAAGCGCATAAGCCGCCGTAAAAGGCGTCAAAAATTTTGAAAAATGTGAAAAAAATTAAAATAAAAGCACTAAAAACTTTGGAAAAAGCAACAAAAATTCCTAAATTGAAATGCGGGCCGGATCAAAACCTGCAAGGGGCCAGATTTGGCCCGCGGGCCTTGAGTTTGACACGTGAGGTGTGGAGGATTACACCTGGCGGCGCCACTGTCCCCCATTCAACCTGGCCCCATGGTGTGTCACTAATCCATACAGCCTCTTTTTTCTTTCTTCATGTTCAAAAGTGAATGTATGTGTTATTTGTTTCTGTATTTATTGATTCCATATTTCATATGAATGTTTAATATGTTTATGTATGCACCAACAACCAAGGTAAATTCCTCGTAAGTGCTACTTACCTTGCAATAAATCCTTTTCTGATTCTGATCCTGAAGACAGCAGCTGGGGATTTTATACCTTCATTACTACAATAAAGCTTATGGCTGTCGTCTCTTTTAGCTTCTTTTTTTTCAATCAAAGATGGCACTGAAACGTGCTGAAAGGGAGTGAGAGGGAGTTTGTTGTTGCCGTGCTGACAGATGTTTCCAGCTTGAGCTCGAGTGTCACTGAAATCAGTCCCGGTTTTTGAGATTGTTGCGGCCCAAAATGCCTGATTTTGCGGGATCTTTTGCAAAAAAATTCCCATAAAAGTTGCGATGTTTTTTGTTATTTGTGTCTTCATTGCGATTTGGTATACTCCTTGTCAGCATATGAAAAATAAAAAGGAAACTTGTTTCGG
>CM046798.1:33089137-33158065 GCA_025617405.1 Perca schrenkii
TCGGGCGGTAAATGTCATCGATCCAGAGTAGCTTCACCCAGACCCCTATGACCCCTATATGACCAAGACTGTAATGGTAAATGCTATAAAATCGAAGTAATAATATCTAGTATTACCAATAACACATGATTGCCATGGCTGTTTATGCAAAGCACAATGTGTCCAAGCTTTTGTTGCAGCAGAATGGATTTATTTAATGGGAATATAAATGTAGGCAATTGGTGCTTCCAGGAGGGCAACATGAAAAAAGTGCACTTCAACATCTGTTTCCACCGCGGTCTATTATGGTTGATGAAGTCAGTGAAGCAGGTAACAGTGAGTTAGTTAGTCAGTGAGTCTGTTGACGCTTCATTGTGACTCTGCTGGCATTAACAACCCGACTGCAGCTCTGTTCTGCTCTCTGAGCTGCAGGCAAAGTCAGCCACTAAAGAAACAGGACAATTACACCCATAATGAACACTGCCGAGAGGACAGATTAAAATTTTAAGTGAGCCAGGTGTACTGCTGAATGAGAGACAGAGTCAAATGTGCCAACCAGGTTTATGAAGTTAAAGTGGACCTATTATCTACTGTTTTCAGATTCATACTAGGACATGTTTAAATGCTTAAATGTTCAAAAAACACATTTTTATTTTCATTTTTTATTATTGTCAGAGTCTCTGGAATCTCCGCTGTTGTTGCACTCCGTTAGAGCCTGAGACTGAGTATATAGCAGGACTTTGTACAGTCACAAATCACCAATAAAGGCTTCTAAACCAAATACTACACAACCGAATTTGAGCTGATGTTTCAGCAATAATGTCACCCGAATTGGGAAATTAACATTAGCAGCCAAGATTACAGCATTCCCTGGCATTAGCATGCAGCTACTTGTAGTTAGTAGTGGATTGTAATGGAATAAAGCAGCACTTTCTACTGTCAAGAATCACAGATAAAAGCTTCTAAACCAAATACTGCCCAACCGCATATGTTTCTGCAGTAATGTGACATCAAATTGGGGAACAATGGCAGCAGAAAGATTACAGCTTTCCTGAGTTAGCATGTAGCTAGTCCTATGTTAACACAGCAGTAGCCTAAAAAAAAAAGACTGCCTGGACCAATCATAGAAACCCGAGTAGAAAAAAACCCCGTTGAAAGCATAACATTGGGAAATCTGAGATTATTGCTCACGGGGATTTCTCTGAAATAGATTTAGCTCATTAGGCCATTTGAAGCTCTGGCCATGTTCAACATTAAAATATGACTTTGGAACATTATAGATATGACAGAAAATACAGAAAATCTCTTTAACAAAATCCAACTGAAGTGAGGTGACAATCATTCTGACTTGTTTTAGATGTGACATCACCAGCGGCTGTTCCAGATCAGAAGAAAAACGTCCATATTGAGTGTCGTTAAGAGCAGTTGGCAGCTTTCTAATCAAAAGTTCAGTTTTCAAACTATAGAGTTTTAGGTTTTAAAAAGGCTTCACTTGCATGTTTTAAAATCATGTCGCTGCAGACTGCCTGAAGATAAAAGTGTTTTTATGGAAGAGCCGAGCGTTGTGTTGAGTGCAGCCTCTCTCTCTCTCTCTGATGACCTTATTTTCTCTAAACTATAATTCAGAGGTCTTCGGTTAAGCAGCCTTTTGATTTAAATGATGTTATTAATCAGCCGCCAGAGGAGAGGAACCACTAATGACCTTTATAATGAGAGGGCTGGAGTCAACCTGCTGCTTCTTCTCTGCTCCAAGCCTCCTGCGCCCCACACTTCCTCCTCAGCATCTGCCCTTTCTAAATTGACTACGTTTACATGGACATAATATTTTGGTTTTTGCCCTTATTCCGGAAAAGACGATATTCCAACAGCGAAAGGGAATATTCCACCAATATTCCCGTTTACATGTAGCCCTGCAAAATACAGTTTTTTTTTCAAAGTTTACCAGTGGTGCCGGAGTTGTTCGACCAACACAGTCTCACTCCCTACTCGTCAAATGTATGACGCATGGTCAAGGACCCTGGCGTCAAGTTTCAACGAAATAGGGGTACCCTTAACGTCATTTTTCGACGAGGGGGTCCGTCAGATAGACATTCATGTTAGGCCCTCACCGTCGGATATCGACGAAAGAAAAAAACACGCCCCCCGCCCCTTAACTCGAAATCTGGGACAGTTATTGGTATTTTTTAGCCCAATAACCGCTGTTTTAATCAACATTATTCACGAGATATTATCATGGTTTATATGTATTTCTTTTAATGTTTTTATTTCGGTCTATTTCGGCCAGGGAAGCTGGGTTGCTTTTTTTGTTGATTTATATTTTTTTAAACTATAACGCCACATTTATCAACATTTATTTAGATGTTATCATGGTATTCATTTCTTTACTTTAATAATATTATTTCGGTCTTATTACCGGTGAAATATTACAGTATATGCTGTAATACAGAAGATTACGATATGATCCGAGCTGGACGCATTCAAAGCCGATAGGCCTATCCCCCCCCCCAATGCAATGCGGCCATTCATTTCAAAGAATCGGGCAGCGATCAGCGGGTCTTTAACGCCAGGATCGCTTCAATATACATATATACAGTCAGTGGTTGTGTCACCAGCAACAACACGTTGCTCAGTTTTGTTCCAGTAAGTTATGAACCATAATGATGTTTAAACGAATCTGCGGAAAACTCCGGAAGTGACGTAGTACGTCCCGCTCAGCGGATACGAAGATACAAATATATAATATTCGTAATATAGATTTTCTTTTCTAACGTTGTATTTGAGGAGTTAAACAATAAAGATAGTTATAATATTAAAATACAGTTTCATGTATTTGTCTCATATATTGTGTGCTCGGCCGGCCGGCGGGCGGCATCAATCTGAAATGGAATCAAGCCATTTCACGGCAGACAGCAGAAACAGGAGCCGAACGAGTCCCCCCCCCCACCCAACCCCGGAAGAACTACAAGTGCTCAAGCTTTGTAACAGCTTCTGTGGCGTTTCTTATGGGAGTTGTAGTTTTAAAGTATATTGGTATATTTCTCATAAGTAGAAGTTGGCAGTGTATAATTTTGGATACACCCTGGGGGTTTTTTGGTATGGAGAACACACTGGTGTCATCAGATTTTTAAAAAATAAAATCGTTAAATAGGTGAAAATAGCTTATTACCATATTTGACAGTGCTTACAGTAGTTACAATTTGGTGACCATATCTACATGACAGCTGAGGTCCAGAGCTTTCTATAACAGCTGGTCTTATGTGTGTAGCACCTTCTGTTGCTAAATGACAGGCCTTCAAACATGGACTGGGTTCAAGGTTCAGAGGTCAATATTTCAAAGCAGGAGTAATGTATCCTCTTCAGACTGACATATGTTACTCTCCAGGTTGAGACCTTTCCAACGATGTGTTTGCTATAGTCCTACGACAACGTTTTAATTTTTACACATCATGGAGACCACTTAGCAGGAGATACTTTATTGTCCCCAGAGGGATATTTGCCTTGAGTTCAAATGCTTCACAAATAACACTTGACATATTGTTCTATCATACAGCTGACATACTTACAATAAAAAACAACATGAACAAAGAGATATAGGCTAGACTGAAGCACATCACGCAGCAACAATCTATTGCTCATCTTTCACAAACAGTGACAAGAGCAACACAACCATGCTTCATATCATGAAGCTATTGCTCACCCTCAATCTCAAGCAACATTATTTAAAGTTTTAATTGAGGTAGGTCCAAATTAGGCCTATAGTTTAGAAAAGTTAAATTTACCCATATCTTCTGCCAGAGGATAAGAGCTCATACTTGGCATGGAGAATAAAGATAGAGCAGACCATATTCTGTGTGCTTGCCTGGAGAGACTGGTTTCTATTCCTCTACACAACCTTCATGATAGTGATATTAATATGCTCTGTAATGCAGCCTTGTATAACATAAACCATCTGATTCACCGTGGGTGTCTGCTCTAAATGATAACACACACTTTCAACACGGGCCTTCCAGCCAAAGGTGCATGTTGTCCATATGAACACCATTGGGCCTATAGGAGCAGAGCCGATGGATTGGTTCATCATTTATGACCTCTGATACCCTCTGACCCAGCTCTATCTCGAGAGTTACCTCTACTTCACTTTCAAGGGGGGGGGTCAGCTTTTCTTAGACATGAGTACGGGGGGCACCAAGGAAAAAAGGTTGGGAACCACTGCTCTGACCCATGTCATGACCCTTTTCTCAGCTTGTGAAATGGTTGAATGAGATGTGTGAGTTTTGTCTTTGTGCAGTAGGGCTGAGGTACAAGTGTGCCAAAAATGACAAAACACATGTTGTATATGTATACATACCCAAACAAAGCTTTATACATCTTAATCTGTGAACAAAAACCTCGGCAACAATCTGCTTATCCTTTTAACTAGTCCCTTCTTAATTTTGAAAAGGTAGTCTCAGTAAAGGCTACAAAGGTTAGGATGGCTACAAGCTGTAACCACGGTGATTGATTTGAGGATCATCTTCTGAATATAATAATTAATATGTTAGGTCTAAAATAAATTGATATTTCAAAAAAGTAATTTATTTAAAACAACTAATAATGCAGTGTGATTTTAAATCAAACTAAGTCCCACACATAAATATACTCATGTTTTTCCCCTTTAGTCTTTGCTATTAATATTTATCAACTGCAAAATTAAAAAATTGCGTTTTTAAATAACTATGCATGGAAAATAAAATAAAAAATGCTTCTCTTTGTATATAGTTTATTGTTTTTCACAACAGTACAATTCAAAACAAATGCAAATTAGTCAAACAAGCCATTAGGCTGTATTTGTAAAAACTCAGCTGTAGGTTTTTTATATATTATATATAAGGCAAATCAACGTGCTAAATATAAAACACAATGTTTTCATTATTAGTATTTAATTGTGTAAATTCTCACGTACAACGTGGAACATTCTTTCACAGACGAGATGTGGAATTTCTACGTCACTTCCACGGATTCGTTTAAACGTAGACAAATACATGAAACTGTATTTTATTATTATAACTATCTTTATTGTTTAACTCCTCAAATACAACGTTAGAGAAAAACATCAATATTACGAATATTATATATTTGTATCTTCGTATCCGCTGAGCGGGACGTACTACGTCACTTCCGGAGTTTTCCGCGGATTCGTTTAAACGTTATTATGGTTCATAACTTACTGGAACAAAACTGAGTATCGTGTTGTTGCTGGTGACACAACCACTGACTGTATATATATATATATATATTGAAGCGATCCTGGCATTGCATTGGGGGATAGGCCTATCGGCTTTGAATGCGTCCAGCTCGGATCATATCGTAATCTTCTGTATTACAGCATATACTGTAATATTTCACCGGTAATAAGACCGAAATAATATTATTAAAGTAAAGAAATGAATACCATGATAACATCTAAATAAATGTTGATAGATTTGGCGTTATAGTTTAAAAAATATAAATCAACAAAAAAAGCAACCCAGCTTCCCTGGCCGAAATAGACCGAAATAATAACATTAAAAGAAATACATATAAACCATGATAATATCTCGTGAATAATGTTGATTAAAACAGCGGTTATTGGGCTAAAAATACCAATAACTGTCCCAGATTTCGAGTTAAGGGGCGGGGGGCGTGTTTTTTTCTTTCGTCGATATCCGACGGTGAGGGCCTAACATGAATGTCTATCTGACGGACCCCCTCGTCGAAAAATGACGTTAAGGGTACCCCTATTTCGCTGAAACTTGACGCCAGGGTCCTTGACCATGCGTCATACATTTGACGAGTAGGGAGTGAGACTGTGTTGGTTCGACCCAGCGAACACAGCGTCCCTCTTTCATTCCTTCAACCAGCTTCTTGAAAAGGTCAGCGTAGCGATGCGATATCCAAAAACCTGTTGATATCCAAGTCTTTGATAATGTTTAAAAGTAGCTGTGTTTGTCCTTCTTATCTGGTCTGCAGCCTTGCAAACTATTGGCTGGTTGGTTTGTGTACAGAAACCATAGCAACACACAGAGCTGACCGTGAACTTGCGGTAAAAACCCAGATTGAGACGCAGATTCCGAATGCGCTGTATACATGTCCAAAGAATGCCTCTAAAACCCGAACAATACCGGAATATGCCCACATGTCTTAATCGGAAAATGCTATATTCGGAAAAAGGTCTTATTTGGAATATCCAACCGGAATATGCTGTTTACATGACCTGTATCAAATTCAGAATATTGTCATATAATATTGGACGCTGTGTTCGCACGGTCTAACAAGTCGGCCACCGCTGGTAAACTTTAAAAAAAATCTTCTTTTGTATGGCTACATGTAAACAAGAATATTAGTGGAATACTTACTTTCATTAGCCATGTAAACAGCTTCGTCTTTTTCGAAATGAGGGGAAATAACTGAATTTTATATGCATGGAAACGTAGTCACTATTAGAAAGGTCCATAGAAATACGGGCTAACATACTGTGATAATATGAAGGAGTTTTCTGTAACTATGACTCACAGGTTTTATTGATTTTTTAACAGAAATGTCGGTTAACCCTTGTGTTGTCTTCCCGTCGTCAACCGTGCAACTTTCTGTTTTTCCGGGTCAAAATTTTAAATTAGAACTTTTTTTCAACATTTTTTTACTTTTTCTGATGTTTTTGTCGATTTTTTTCCCCGTTTTGTTGATTTTTTCCTGGGTTTTTGAAGCTTTTTCCAAAATTTTTGTTGCTTTTTTCAACGTACTTTTTTTTCAAATGCTATAAAATTGAATAAAACACTCAAATTCGATGAAAGTAGTGAACTGATCATATATTTTACTTGTGCTTACCGCTGTATGGAACCCTCCACGTTATTTTCCTTGACCATTTGTTTGAAAGAAAGCCAAATTTCTGATTTAGAAACTATTTAAAAATGGGTCAAATTTGACGTGAGGACAACAGGAGGGACACAGGATATACTGTAAATGTACTGTACATAATTTTCCATGTTTAGATTAATTAGTAATGTAAGTAAAATTAACAGAAAAGCTACTGGTAATTTTCTGCCAGGACATTATGTATTTTTCTACGGATTGTGGTTGCAGGTACATGGCCTGATCATTCTCTCTGTTACTCTGCTGGGAGCTTTAAAGTGCTCATATTACGCTCATTTTCAGGTTCATAATTGTATTTAGAGGTTGTACCAGAATAGCTTTATGTGGTTTAATTTTCAGAAAACACCATATATTTGTTGTACTGCACATTGCTGCAGCTCCTCTTTTCCCCCTGTGTGTTGAGCTCTCTGTTTTAGCTACAGAGTGAGGCATCGCACTTCTGTACCATCTTTGTTGGGAGTGAATTTTTCTACGGATTGTGGTTGCATGGCCTGATCATTCGCTTACTCTGCTGGGAGCTTTGGAGGTCAGCTGGGAGCCTGCCTTTTGACCCAAACACTGTTAGCGCCGCATCTGTCTTTGGCTGCTTCATTTTGTTTTCTCTGCTGTAGTAGATATCCTGAGTGACAAGTAAAATTGCACAATTTGGTAACCAGCAACTTCAGGGAAAGCAGCGCTCAGCATCCAACCTGATAATGAGACGTGGTGATGAAACCTCTTATTGTTGGTGACATTTTTAACGATGCCATTCCCGCTTTAACAAAGAGTGTATGTGCATTTTAGGATCTATCCCTGTCTCTATCACCGGCTTGTTTTTCTACTGCTTATAATGAAAACGTTGTGCTGCTCCCTACTGTAAAGAATGGTGAGCTTGAGGATTTAATAAAATAAAAATCGATACAACAAAAAGAGTCCTGAAGACAGCAGGCAAGAATACGTTGAGGAAGCGAAAAGACCAGGAATTACAAAAACAGGACCACCAAGACAAAGGGGGGTAGACTTACACACACTCACAATACAATACAATGACCTGACAAAAGACAAAGACCAAACAGAGACTAAATACACAAGGTAACGAGGGTGAAACAAGGGACAGGTGACTTGAGGGCCCCTTCCCCCCATTGTCATTTTTGTTGCTATGAACATGTATAGGGGTCAAGTGCCAACAACTAGCATAGCTTTAGAAAAACAATTACCAACAGCCATACCTCTTAGGACCTTGGCTAATGTTAGCAATTAATTGAGGTTAAACAAAGAAGCCGCGATTACAGAAAGGAATTGACAATCAGTAATACTTGTTACAGGCCTACTCAAAATGCTCAATAATAATGTAATTTTAGCCATGCATGAGCAAGTGTTCTTTTAAGCTGTTGTTTGAACAGGAGAACAATCGTGTCTCTACTGGAATCACAGGATTCTGTTGCTTTTCACTGGAGGTACCCATCTGATTTGTCAGCTCCACACGCACAGTAAACACAAGGCTTGTACTGCTGTGAAAACCAGGAGAAACACTGTGGGGAATCAGTTTTCTTTAACATCACAACATGACTTCAGGCAAAATCCAGCGTCAAATAAATGAGATCTGAGCCTCTGACCCTTGTGCGTACTCAATTCGGGTTGCTCATGGAGTGAGTACTGATGAGGAATTTGCATTGACAGTACGTTGCCTTCGGTAGATTGCTGTGTGCTGTTTATCTGCCAACCTCTCTGGTTGTGTGGATGCCGGATGAAAAAGACTTGCAGCCTCCGTGGGACACTGCGGTTTACATAAAAATCGAGGAAAACAATGTCTGGAGGCTAAATATTTAAATAGTGGCACGTCTAAGGCTCATAACACACACGCATGGAGTGTACAGAGTATGTGGTAGCTTTTTTTTCCGGCTTTGGAGTATAATTCAGACCAGAAGGGAGGAAAGATGAAAGAGAAGGTTAGATATAGATTAAATACAAATGATGACCCCACTGATGGGGTTGACACACCTCTGTTGGCGTCCCCTGCCACCGAGTAACTGCCACCATGAAAGAACGACAACACAAAAAGAGGAAGAGTAGAAGAAGAGGTCATGCTTCTCCTCTGGCCACGCTCCTGTCCCCCACATGGTTTCTATGGAAACCGAGCGGGCCAATGACTGAGGTTCACCGTCGAATCGCGATGAAGCGGCTCAGAGCGACCCACCCCAAAATATCTCTGAGCAGGAAAACAGTAGACGAGATGGAATCTCCACAGCGGTCACTGTGAGGGAAATTGAAATTAGATTTGGGGTATTTGTAGGTTGAAAAGCCCCCGGAACATGATAGCATCTCTCTGTCAGGTGTCATGTTAGTATCAGCAAACATCCAGCAGGCAGTCGGAGAAAGAAGAGATATGAGAAGGCTGTCACAGAGACCAGACACACAGCACAGTGTTGTTGTTTTCACGTCACATTCAAGTCCCGCCGGATGTCCCTCTTTTTCGGACAGATGTCCATCCCATTCCTCTGTCTCTGTGTTGGCGTTCTAACCTCCGGTGGATTTGTGAGGACTATGGTTAACTGCTCCTCAGATCTCTGCAGGGTAAATCCAGACAGTGTTAGGTTTGAATTATGAACAGAACCCAAATGCAGATTTGGGTTCTGTTCAGGTTTCCAGGGTGGAAAACCAGTCAATTCTGGGAAGAGAGAGACAGTAGGCCAGCTAGTGGTGGGGTCCAGTGGGGATAGTTCCGGTTCGGTGTATGGCAGGAGTGGAACGGTAGCAGGAGTCAGTTTCCAGTGGCAGTGTGGCAGTATAGTCTAAGATCTTTTTTTTTCTTCACATATCTGGAACAAACTACCAGAAAACTGCAGGTCCGCCCCAACTCTCAGCTCTTTTAAATCAAGGCTGAAGACCTTTCTTTTTGATGATGCTTTTTGTTAATTTTTTTATACTGAACAGTGAATTTTTTATTCTTGTATTTCATCTCGTATTAAATTTTAATATGGAACTGTAAGTTTTATTTTTGGATTTTTAGTCTCGTATTAATTGTTATACTGAAATGATTTTTATTTATGTATCTTATATGGTATTAAATTTGTATTTGTTAATATTTTTATTCTTATTTTTAATCCCTATTTTGCTTGTTTGATGTTTTGTGTAAAGCACTTTGAGAAATGTGCTATATAAACAACATTAAATTGCCTTGCCTGGATATGAAAGGGGGAGAGAGATGGGAGATGACACAATTTGATTTGAATTTTTTAACCCTGCGCCGCTGCAGGACTCAGCCAACATGGGGGCGAGCTCTCCTACTGGGTGAGCTAGAGGCTGCCCCAGTATAGTCTCAGATCTGACGCAGAGTGAAGGAATGACCGGGTATATGAAGTAGACGTTGATTGTGGTAGATGAGAGGCAGCTGGAACCCTGACTCCCGCACCCCAGACTCCACTCCAGCAGTTAGGACAGACAGAGGGAGGGAGAGAGGAGAGACAGAGAAGCTAGGGGCAGCGGGCCTAACAGACAGCTAGCTAGACTATCTGTCCAATCTGAGTTTTCTGTTGCACGACTAAAACTACTTTTGAACGTACACATGTTCCACCAAAACAAGTTCCTTTCAGAGGCTATTTAGCAGAGGCACCGGGGCTCCGTCCGGCGCCTATCGCCGCCCAGGACGATTGTGATTGGTTTGATGAAATGCCAATAAATCAGAGCACGTTTTTTGCTGTGTGGACTAGCTAGACCGTGTACGTTGTGTTAACTCACTCTACATGTTTTAGACAGGCTTTCTGCACGGCCATCCTGCGACTCTCGGGCCCACACTATTCGCAGCATACGACCACAACATAGGGTGGGTGCAAGTCTGCTTTTCGAGAAAGATGGCCAACAATGTTGACAAAAAACAGAGAGAAAAGGCGGCAGAACTTTGTGCAGTTCTAGTATGAATGGAAAATGAGAAGAAGAAAGGGAGAGAAGGACATGAGATGGCCTTTATGACATCGAGCCATAAGAAACTACAATAAGTTACCCCTAAATATCCGGCTGATTAAAGATACATCATCTTTCAAAAGGTATACGCAGAGGCATCTCCGTCAGAGGCATGCATGAAAGATGAAAGATTGAATACTGGAAAGTAACTGTCTTCTTAAACTGTTAAAAAATATTCCTATTATGTTTTATAATAGTTTTTTCTATAAAAATGTTTGTTCTGTGCGAACAGGTCTTAGATTGTAGGTTATTTCTAATGTGATACTGTGTTACTGAATGTGACTGTTAGTTTGTACTCTTGTTTATGGGAAATGTACGTACGTATGTTTGTGGGTGTACACATGCATGTGTATGTATGCGGGCGTGGATAAGTACCGCATATTGATGTGATTTTACATATATTCTTGTAATGGAATGTCTGTGATGTAAAGGGTATGTATTGGATGGGGACCTTTTAATAAACAAAATTTGTAATGACAACCAACTGAATATTACTTTCTAGGCCTTCCTCCTACGGTGGCCGACCCCGAAATGATCTCTTAGTATCTCCATCGTTCACACGCAGCTGTTCTAGCCACTCCAATACTAACTTTGGTCTTGTTGCTTTGCCTGTGGCGTTGTCGTTTTGATTCTCTTTTTCGCTTCCCTGGCGACTAATCTCCCCCTGGCATTCGTCACGTTGCCAGTAGGTGTAAGAGGGCGAAATACTGAGGTTTGTCCCTCTTTGGCTAATGTATTTTAAAGATGGAGGCGCTACATATGATGATGATTCTGAATGTCAGATTATACGCTTAACGAGAATACTTTGATGAGTTGGTGGAAGTAATTACACATGAATGAGCACATATTCGTGAAAGAACAAAGGCGTTTTTGCTGAGAATCAACTCAAAAAATGACACAATGTAGGTTTAAAAACTGATGTTCGTCCATTTATCGAAGGGGGACTAGTTCTCCCCGCCAAACTTTGCCTTGAGTAAAGAAAATGTCTCGGACTAGAGTTTTGGCACTTTGCGTTTTTTAAACCCACAAGGTTAGCTCTTTTTGTAAGTGCTTTTGAGATAACAGCAGTAGTAGACACAGTTTTACACATTTTGTAATTATAAGTTAATGATGCCCTGTGATAAACAGCAACATGCCTCTGGCTTCCTTCAGGCAGACAGCAGGTCTGGGAAAATGTTAGTGTCCTCCTTCTGTTCTCCAGAGCTGCAGGCTCGCTTTCATTTTGTTGTAGCTCATGAAGGATTTGCAGCTTTGGACTGCAACTAAAGTTCCCAAAATGTCTTGAATACTTATCAAAGTGAGCTTTTGCTCCGAATATTTGTCTTATTACCCAGAGTTACAGAGACACAGAGCCTATACGGCAGCTACGCGTCTCTCCGGAGACTGGAAATCGTGTTTGAACAGCTTTTTTCTTTTATCAGAGCTCACCGCTCATCTCGTCTGTTCAGACACTGAAACTGGAATTTCGCCAAAGACGCCCGTCTACCTCGACAAGCTCCAGTCAAGTCCAACTCCCACCGGACGCAAACATCTCCTGCCGCTGTTGTTGTTGTGATGAAATCCCCTTGGACTAGTCTGTGTTTGGAGGACTTTGAAACAAAAGCTGGCTCACGCTTGTGAGGATTCCTGTTTTTTATCTGCGGTCAGCTGCAGCGGTCCTCACAGAGCCAGATATCCACAGTTGTAACTCTTAAAAGTGTAAAGCTTTTTTTAATTTACTTATTTTTGACATGTACAGTATGTACAGGTATGTATGTGTCTATGGTATGTACATGTTTATGTATTAGTTTATATATGTGATATGTGTGTGTGTGTGTGTGTGTGTGTGTGTACTATATGTGCTTCATTAGCTGCTGATGCGTCTCCCTCATGACATCATTATCTGCTTAAGCAGTAATCTGAGGCAGGTGTGCCGGCAGCAGCTAACAGCTCTGTCGCTGTCCGTGGTGCTGAAAGCATGATGAAGTCATGTGATGTCTACTTATTGCTTTCAACCTCCTTGACTCCCGGTACCCCAGGAGTGAGCGTCAGTGATCAACGCTCAATTAGCAGTGTTAATTAGGTCTGTTATCATATTTTAAGCCTTCTGGCTGCAATTTCTTCCTTTTGACCATCAGATCAAATTAGCATTTCGGGTTGTTTTTTTTGGCTGATGCAAATGCAGACTGGGCAAAGATAATGTGGCCTCTTTGGAGCTCTGTTAAATCTCTCATTAACACTCATTTAAATACATTTTTAAAAAGTGCTGATTTCTACAGTTCTTTAATTGCTGAGAAATGCTAGTTGGCAAACAACTTAAAGAACCCTTATTATTTTAGAGTTTATACTTTAAGGTACCGTCACCTCAGACAAACACATCTCAAACTAAATGTTCACATTTTTGAGAGCGATCACAAACTGTAAACAGCGTCTTAAAAATAGTGATGATCGCTAGCATAATAATTTCTCTGTTTCCAAACACAGTGCATCGGTGTTTCTATTGCATATCTCTGGGTGCTAATTGACTCAAACCTCTTCTGTAACCTTTGTGTTGTCCTCGGGTCAAACATGATCCGTTTTTAACGGTTTTTATATCAGAAATATGGGTTTCTTACAACCAAATTGACCCAAAATAACTTGAAAGAATGGGTGTACGTTGTTTGGAAGCCATACCGTAAAATGAATGATTGCTTCCACTGAATGTTGGGTGTTTTATTAAATTTTATAGCATTGGAAAAAAATGGTTAAATGGTTTCAAAACAGGATCCTGACTAAACTTAGTCATAAACCAGTCTGTGCCAGGACCCTTTAACTGAAAGAGAGACGGAGCAGGGACCCCCTAATACATATATTGTATAAAATTAAGTTGCATATTAAACTGGGCCTACAATAACGTGTAGGGCGGGCTTGAGCCTATATACATACCTTTTTGTTTTTGCATAGAATACTGAGCTATTGAAATGATTGTTGGGGGCGCCTGGGTAGCTCACTTGGTAGAGCAGGCGCCCATATATAGAGGAAACTTTCAAAAAGATCAGTAACCTCGAGGACTCCATGGGGGTCCAGGTTATCTGTAACATTTCATTTACAACAGATAACAGGTTTAAACAAGCAAGTAAAACAGACACAATAAGAAACATAGAAGTATTTATCAAAGCATTAAATTGACTGATAGATGGGGGACAGACCGATTTTAATGCTTTGTGCCGCATTCCAGGAATTTGGAGCAGCAAACGAAAAAGCAGTCTTGCCAAGCTCAGTCCGACTATGAGGGACCTCAAGTAAAAGCCATTCATTGGGCCGAGTGGAAAATGGATTTTCAAATGGCGTTTAACAAGATGGAAATGTAATGGAGTCATTTACCAAGAAATGCTTTACAGGTGCACAGCACCCAATGAGCCACCAACCATCTCACGAGATGGCCAAACAGTCTTATCATACAAAAGACAGTGGAGAGGTAGCCTAGAAATCTAGACCACCCTAGCGGCAGCAAATGTAATTTGCAGCCAGGGGGGTGTAGCAACTCTCCGTTGGCTTGCGAGATGGAAAAACCAAACTCTGGTCAGGCCAATCACATCGTGTATAGAGCCGGTGGGCGGGACTTAACATAATGACTGCAATGTTGCGATGGTTCCGCGTGAATTCCCTGCTACTTGAAAACAAAGAAGATGGCTGCTGCTGCTGGCGTGAAAGGTGCTTTATAAAACTAGACGAGAAAAGAGACGACAAAACTAGACGACAAAACTAGACGACGCACAGCGTTACTGCGGCTGAGGAGAGAGACACAGACACTGAAATGGATTTATTTGAGGAGATTAGAGGGTTTATGACTTGCCGTTAATTATCTTATGGCTCTTATTGTTGCAACCTCTGCACTGCAGGAGTGGCAGCTTTGATCCAGCTTTCAGTCAGCCTCCAACAGATCGGCGATTAACTCACCGGTCACAGGGAGCCATCAGTCAGTACTCTGAAATGATTCATTGACTTTACAGGCTGAGCAGTCACAAAGCAGCTTCATGTGAAGTCTGAATTCACACACACACACACACACACACACACACACACACACACACACACACACACACACAGACACACACATACACATACATCACACACATGCTACATTTTAGCATCAGCTTTCAAGTGTTCCTGCAGAAATAAACTTTTACCAAGACTGGGCGTATTGTCCTTGTATATGTATGTTGCCACTTACTTAATTAGGGCGTGATGATGTGACACTTTATCAGGATTTGTTCATAAATGCAGGAGCGTTCACCTCCTCACCTTTCACCTGAAGAAGATCATCTGTGGTGGACACGAATAAAATACATAAAAGGAGAATTGGAGGGAGGCTGCTGCCCTGTGCAGGCCTTTTTTGTCTTTATCTTAATCTCCAGATTCAAGACACCGATGATGACACTAGAGGAAATGATCTTACAGCCTGATTGAAGTGTTTTTTCGAGGACTAATTTGCCCTAGGAGAACTGCTCGTTCATGTCCAGGCATGGAGTAACGCTGGTCCCTGATTGGCCAAGATACAGACTGCTTTATTCAAAGCAGAGAAGGACAACTTTTTACTCAAACCCACACTGAATGCTTTTTTGGCAATTCAAGGCTTTTCAGATTTTCTGATCCGGAGACCGAGATGGTGCAATATAAGACCTTTATTTCATCAATAAACAGTCCTTGTTGCGGGAAAAAATCCTTGATTATGCGGCACGTTTTCTTAAAAAATCTAATGGAATATGCGGGATACTTATGCAATTTTATGCGACGAAATTGCGGGAACTTGCAAAAATTGGGAACTTGTGGGAAAAACTGCGATTTGATGAAAAAAGAGAAAAAAAAGTGATTCCTCCCAACACCCTGCTTTTCGATGATGTTCATGTGGCGTAATTACGTCACTTCATAATGTTCCCATGGCAACAGGGGAAAATAGCTGCTCTTGTGTGAAGTAAATGCAACATTTTTCAACTTTCTGCTAAGATATATGGGACTTTTTTGCAACGAAAATGCGGGGATTATGAAATCATGCAAGCCCCGCATATTTTGCGCGGAAATCGGCAATTTAAGCGGCGAAAGTGCGGCGTGTTTGAAAAAATGCGGCCCCCACAAAAATATGCAGACTTTGGCTGATTATGCATTGAATTATGCGATGGCATAATCACATTTTTCTGGAGGGAATAAAGATATGAGTTCTCCTATGCACACATACAACTGAACTTAGTGAGCGGTGCAACAGTATTATAAACTGTGACAAATACTAAAAACCAATCCTTCTTCCAGCTTACAGTTCTTGAAAATCATACCCATTAGGAAAGAAAAACAGTTCTTGGAAATTATATAATGTCTCTAAAGTATGTCAAATGAGGACTGACAATGTATGTCCCCGTCAGCCTGACATTACACCATTATCTCATGGACATGCTGTTATTCTCAATATGCTATGATTCACATGGAAAAGCCAGAAATGAGGGAAACATCATCACAAAATCACAAAGTTATTAGCTAGTCGGCAGCTTTGTGTGGCTTATGTTTGGATAGCATACACTGGGTTTATCATGGTTTTTCTTCTGAAAAAAAACTGCTGCTGGAAACAACACTAATGTGAAAGCGGTGAGTGTGGACTTCAACAGTAAATTTGGGGGCCATAAAACCAAAACAATGAGCCAAAAGACAATAAAACTCTCTGTAGAGTTGAGATGATCTCTGAAGAGTTGGGTAATAATTATCTGTGGGTTCATCTCACTCTTTCAGTGACCCCTTTCACATTGCACATTCCATTTTTTGATGTAAAATATTGATTAGTGCAGCTTTAAAAGACCTCCACGTTCACCAACAGAAAAGACTCAGCGACTCATTTAGATATATACATATAATTAAGTTTAACAGATATTCTGACTTTAGAAACATTTCTGAACTATGTCCAGCAGTGCCTACATCAAGTCCCTCAGTATTAAAACTTTAAGTGTCTGGAGAGCAGACTGTCAGGAAAGTGTTAGCTGGAGCCACAGACAGCAGAGAAACCGACCCGTGAAGGCCTGTGAAGCTCCACCAGTGGAGCGTCTCCTCCACACTGCTTTAGTTTTCACTGGGAGCATCTGAACTCAGAGTCCGTGCTCTCTCAGTACTGTGAGCCGCTGCAGATAAGAGCTGCATGTACATCTGATGACACTGAGGTGTTGATATCTGTCTCTGTCTGCTGCTTCTGTCTTCTCTTCACATATTGTTGATGCAGAAAGACAAAGAGGAAAAGCTGCTGCTACCAAAAAACCCTCCTGGCAGCCTGGTTGAGCCAAAACTCTCTGTGTGAAGGCCGCCTGATAGAATCCAGAGGAGAATGGACTCTTCCAAAGGTTTATCGGCAGTAAACAGCAGCACAATTACACCACAATCTCCACTGGAAACCACTGCTGGAAACAACTTTACATCACTCAGAATGACTGCCTGTCTCTCTCTCAGCATCTCTGCTTCTCTGTTCATGTTTTCTCTCTTCAGTCCTTCAGCATCCCGGCATTATTCTCAGCTCCAGCGTTAGACCTGTTAGCCTCTATCTCACAGGGCCCTTTCATAGGGTGACCAGACGTCCCGATTTGACCGGGACAGTCCCGATTTTGAAATGAACGTCCCGAGTCCCGACAAAAGCCTGTTGGGATGCTAAAATGTCCCGGTTTACACCAGGAGAAGCGTGAGCCGATTTTGCCAGGGCTTCAGCCCCGAATGTTTTGAATGTATCCCAGAATGTAACTTTGACCAGTTTATTCTTCCGAGGCGAATACAACGGGCAGCTACGTGCGCGGTCCGACCATGCTTTATTTGTTGCTATCACCTAGCAAACGTCTCTACATGACGAAAGCTGTGAAAGGGGTGAAGGTTTCGGAGGAATCCTAGCCAAATCAGTCTAATATATTGATGCCATCAACACAAAGTTTAGGAGCGCACTAATGATTTAGTTTGAAGTTCCTGTGACGTTTCCAGTCTACGGTTCAGACTCAACCACACGGAGCTCTGAAGCAGACCTGTGGGTCTCTTAGTGTCCACTCTCTCTGTAAAATGCAGCCTCAGGTTATAATGGATGCGCTCAGCTGTGGAGTTGCTGCGGCAGATGTGTTGCGTTTGTGCTCCGTGTATTTCTGCAGTAGTTTCAGGTTTCCACCTCCGATGTAGAGCAGCGTACAACCACTTCTCTAGCTAAACTCTTTGTCTCATTCAGACACCCAAACGGGGCTCTGTGTCAGTCAGAAGCTCTGAGATCTACCGTATCAGCAGAGCAATCACGTAATGCACAGCAGACTATGGTGCAGGTAGCCTATGGATTATTTTCTGAAATATAGTGACTTTATTCTTGTAATAGCCTATTATAACTTTATTTTTCTCAAAATTTCACAACTCCACGAAACCTCAGAGAACACAGATATACTGTATTTTGAATGTGCACAAAGTTTTGGACATTGCTCAAACACATCTGAAATATTACAGTCCAGGGGTTTATTAATACATTAACAACTAAAGAGGAGGGAGGAGTAAATGATACCTATAGGCTACATGTGTGCTGACTCAGATATAATTAGAAAAGTCGATCTACATGAGAATAAATAGTTGAAAGAAATACAGAATGCCTGAGAACCTTACTTCAATATATTCCATTATGTTTTTATAATCTATGTTTCTCTTAACATAAAGATATTTGCAGCATACATTGATTCAGAAAAAGGTAGAAATAGGTGCATACAAATTTACCAGAATGCAGGAAATGAAGTGCTTAATGCTCAAAATTTTCAATAAATCATTTTAGTTCTTTTGGAATAAATAACACTTAAAAAATCTCAACATAAATCTCAAAATGAACTGAAAAAGGCTGTTGCTGCAATTTTGTTAATTTTAACAGAAAAAAAAGGAAATACATTCGGTCTCATCGGATTTTCTCTTGATCGATATATACGGCTTATGCGATAACCGCTGATGGAAACGTTATTTGCCAAATAAATAATGAATTGCGATTAAGTTTTAGGTCATTTTATGGTTGCAACCCGCAATAAAACGAAGAAGTTGTAGTCCATTCCCGCCCAGTATTTCCGCTCTGTTTGCACACATGACAGGTGTCAACAAAGACAGATGGAAGTGGACAAACGAAGAGACAAGAGATTTTTTGAATTTAATTTACGAGCAAAATATAACGGCTATTTTAGATAGCAAAAATCTAAGAAATGCCATCATTTATCAGGAACTTGCGAAGGAAAGGGCCAACAAAGGTTACGACAAGCCGTGGGACGTCCTGCGGAGTAAATGGAAGGAGCTCTAACAGTGATACATGTCTCAAAAAAGAGAGTTGTCTCGCAGCGGTGACTGAGGGAAAATAAAAGGCAAGTTCCACCTTTTTGATGAGCTGGATCAGATCCTCGGCCAAAGGCCCATTGGAGCTTCCTCGGCTTCTAATATTAACAACAACTACTTTTGTCTAGCAAAACTTTGTTGAATCTTGTGCGATTCACTGCGAAAATGAATGGAAACACCTTAAAATGTCTCAAATCAAAACAGCATGTGACGTCATTACGCACAGGTTTTTATTCGCTTTAAAGCTGTTGGATGGAAACACACTTTCACCAGCTTTATTCGCATGAGTTTTTTTACCGAACTTCAGATAATTCGATCGACAAGTGGATGGAAACTTAGCTACTGTCTGTGTCTATGTCTGACCTGGGCTGGCACAATGTTCATGTTAAAAAGCGTGCGCGTGCACAAGCACTACGGTCATGCGCAAAGTGCCCCGGTTTTAGCTCCGGGAAATCTGGTCACCCTACCCTCTCATACACCCTGCTGCGTTTTAAGGCCGGGACACACCAGGCCGATAATTTGGCGAGGTCAGTGACGCGAGTCTGTTCAGTGTGTCCCGTGCCGTCGTCAGTCTGGGGGGCTGTCGGCGTTCATTTTGGCCGACCTAACATGTTCAGTCGGAGGCAGGACAGTCGGGACTCACCCGGAAATGGCGAGCGGAATGAGCGTGACTAGAGTCTCTCAAAATCTGAGGAAAATCTTTTAAACTGACCTTTCTTGAGCTGAAATGAAGACAGATTCAGCAACTGCACGGCAAATGTTTGTAAAATGTTTTCAGAAACATGTTTCAGTGAACTATTTTAGTACAATATGAGATCGTATTCTGAACGAGCCACCATGACAGTCTGGCTTTGAATTTCCGGAGAAAACAAACCCATGTGACGCGTTCGTCCAATCAGCTGCCGGTTTTCATTTCTTGGGCAACAATACAGAGTAGCGCTGCCTGCTGCTATGGAGGCCACACGGTCTGAGATCCTGCTAGATGTTACACGATGGAGGACACAGAGAAAAATCAAAGCTGTTTCTCTTCCTCCAGAGGCTCCATAGTGCCAGAGAGGGCAGCTATTATGCAAATGACTTCAGACATCAAAGCGTGTGGTGTTTACTGCAAATGGACTGGAGAAGTGGAACTTGTTGGGAGTAATCAGACGAGACAGCGAAGCTCGCGGCCGACACGGTGGTCAAAGTTAACCGAGCGTGAGAAATCACGAGGTGTCGTCGGTGCTGCTGTTGTTCCCCAGTCTCCCCGCGGAGCAGAACAGCTCGCTGATCCAACCCAGCATGCTGCCACCATCCAAAGGATTTAGTTCATAGTTTCGGCTCTCTGTGTCTTAAAAAACACAAAATACAGAGAAAAAAACAGAAGGACTCTTCAGCCTCGCAACTCCGAATTCAGGAGGAAGTGTTTCTCCGTGTGTTATTGTGTGCTCTGAATCCATTTACCGGAGACGGTGTGCAGCAGAAGTGTGGCGACAAATCCCTGAGCTGTTTCTTGACACTTTATGCTAATCTGCTGTATCATTATACCCTTGATGGAGACAGCTGCACCCTCAGGCGCGTTTGAGAAATGTGAGCATTGATCGGATATCGTGTCTTCTAGCAGCGATTTGTGTCCCGGCTGCAGGCAACAGACATTGATGAGCCCCGTCATCCAAAACGCCAGAATAACACGGGGCTGCAGATGCTCTCGCTGATAGTTACATTCATGTAGCGCAATGAAGCTTAGCGTAAGTTCAGCCAGGAAGAATCTCATGTTACTCACTCATTCTCATTCCACTCTCTCTCTCTCTCTCTCTCTCCTTTCTCCTGCTTCCTCTTATTGGCTGATTATGGACATTTACTCTTTTAGTTAAGTCAATCAGATTAAAGCCCGAGACACACCGGGCTGATAATCGGCCGTTGGACAGTCTGGGGAGGTCAGTGACTCGAGTCTGTGTTCCCTGCCTTCATCCGTCCGAGGGGCTGTCGGCCTTCATTTTGGCCGATTTACATGTATAATTGGTGGGGCGGGCACTGCCGGCAGTCAGATTCAAATGACCAATCTGATTGGTAGTGTGCTAACCCGGAAACAGGGACTGGAATGAGCGTGACTAGAGGCTCTCAAAATCTTTTCGTCAGATTTTGAGAGACTATTGAGTGAACTATTTTAGTCCAATATGAGATCGTATTCTGAACGAGCCGCCATGACAGTCTGTCTTTGAATTTCCGGAAAAAACAGACCCACATGACGCGTTCGTCCAATCAGCTGCCGGTTTTCATTTTGGTGCGACAATACAGATTAGCACCACCTGCTGTTATGGAGACGTATTACGTCTCGTTTCTTCGGTGTGTTCCCGAGACACTTTTTGGACCAACTCTGGGAGACTGATCAACCACACTGCCTTTTCTGCCGGTGTGTCTTGGCGTTTAACCACAATCTCTATCAGCCAATCACATCTTTGCTGTCAATATTTAAGTAAGTAAGTAAGTAAGTAAGTCAGTAAGTAAGTAAAGTTTATTAATATAGCACTTTTCACAGATAACATAACAAAGTACTTCACAATAAGATGAAATACAATAAATAAAAGACCTAACAATACAAAGGGAAACATAGTTACATAAAATCAGACCCTCGTCTAATGAAAAGCCTTTTTAAATAACAAAGTCTTCAACTGTTTTTTTAGAGCATCAACAGAACTGAAACAACGTAAAGAGAAGGGCAGGGCATTCCACTAGCCTCGTGAGAGCGTCCTGATTTGGAGAGCTCCAGTTCTCCACTCGCAGATCAGTCTGGCATCTTGAGATAGAGAAAATTTGGAGCCGTTTGCCAAACGACCGACCAATCAGCGTTGGTTTTGAGGCATTTTTATCAGTCAAAATGTTCCCAATTAGTTATTTTCCTCATACCGTGCAGCCCTTAGGTACCTGACTATTGGTAACTCTACGTCCTTGCACCTCCTTTTCCTCAACCAGGGTTCCCCCCACCATTAGAAGGCTCAGGTGCAGCACCCGAGCCGTTGGGCACCACCTAAGCAGAATGTATGTCAAATCAGTGTGAGCATCAAAACTGAATAGAACTGAATGACTTTTCTCAGATTTAATGATTTTAGTTGGTCCCCAGTGGACTTCTTTAGCAAGTTTTCTCTTTAAGCTTTTCAAGCGTAAGTTCTTTATTATCCGCGCTATTTTTCCAACGTTTTACACACAGATGTGGTAGCAATAAAGGTCCTAATTCAGGTGAAATTGCATATATATTTTTGTATTGAAAAATGTCACATTTTCTTGAGGGAGGACTCCTAAACCCCCCTCACACTGTAAGAAATTAGAGAGAAACATTGAAGGTGAAGAGGTTAATGGAGATCTTCCTCACACTTTGAAATGCTCTCCTGGAAGCAAAACTACCAAGAACATGTATGACTGTGGGGCTCAGTGACACACACACACACACACACACACACACACACACACACACACACACACACAGAGTGGAGTGGAGTGAATTAGAGGTCACTGGATTTCACGGTGAAGTAAGGTCAGTTAGCAAAGACGGCGAGTGGAGCTGTTCTGAGCATTAAATTACCATTTATTAAACAGTGAGTAAAGACCATGAATTTCAAATACTTGGGGTCAGTTTAGTCAGGGTCAATTTAGTCTTTATTAATCCATCCAGAAAATAAATATTCAAATGTGCAAATTGCTTTCGACTTTTAAGCCTGTAATATCAAATTCCTTTCAGAAAGTAGCCTGAGGCAACACAGACTTGTCAAACCAGCCTGGCTTTACTGCAGAGGGATTATTCTATTATTGTGTTGTACATTCAAAATATTAGATTTTTTTTTTATTGTTTTGAGTAAATATTATCGTGGTTATTCTTTATGTATGGTTATTAGTTATCTGTATTCTCACTGCACTCCAGAATGACTTTTTCATTGCTGGACATAAATGAACAAACCATTGTTTCTGATGATACTTTTGCAATTCGTGTCAGGTCTGCACTGGCACATTCTGCCTCCAAGAAATAGCCATATGCTCGTACTCTAAAGCCTAACCCTGACAAACACTCTTGCCTTTTTTACACATAGCCAAACTCACTGTTTGTACACCCTACAAATGGAAACATACACAACGTTAAATATGCAAACTGCTAGGTGAGGGGAAAGTCTTTCTTAAACACTTAATTTATGTCATATGGGAAATTATCCAGTTTCCAACATTGTAAATATTGTTCATGCTACTGGTCACAGTGGCACTTTCATCTGGGAATGTATATTTTGTATGAAACTACAAAATACCTGTTCTTTATGGGGATATTTTATGATGATGGTCAACAGATGACAGAATATGAGGTGAGAGAGAGATGGATTTATTTATTAATACATATTAACTCTACAAAGCAGTAGTTATAGCCAATGAGAATCAATACACAATAAAGCAGAATAAATCATTGTGATCCTCCAACGTAAAACAACAAAACAAAAATTGTAACACAAGTCGAGAAAAAAACATACTGTACAATGAAGATTTTCGTGGTTGCAAGCAAAAAAAGTCAATTAGCAAATGCTGGCTTGAGAGGAATCCACCCACCATGAGACTGAATAAACATTATGAACTCTACCCGCAGTATGGAGAAATTGACTTTTATGCCTTGGCTTCAAAGGGAGAAAGGAGAGGAATACTGGAAAAATGGGATCGCTCCAACACAAGACTCTTAATTCTACTAAACCCTATTTCTGTATGTCAAGATGTACCTGTATGCATTGTGTACTGGACCTGTGCTTATCCTATTTCCATATTGGCACCGACTTATTGTCACGTCCTAGCCATCTTTTGTTCTGTGTTCAAATATAATGAAAAATAAAGTATATTAAAGAAAAATTAGACATACTGTACAATGTCGGAGTGGCACAGCCCTCTTCATAATATAAATCAGGCTACATGTTACTGAGAAATCATCTTTTCAGATGGGTTCGGGTTGCTGTAGTCGCATACAATGTGTTGAACTAACTCTTGTAAAATAGCTGTGAGTGTCTTTTGTCATTGAGAAGTGATTCCATATATCCTGGAACACAGAAATATCATCAGTTAATTTATTTTATAATTTATACTGTTTATTGATCCCCAGTGGGGAAATTACAAGTTAGATGGGGAACAACTTGCAACAGCATGCAACAAAGGTCCTCAGCTGGACTTAAAGATGTTAGTTCATGTTTGGCGACTCAACCCTTACACCACCACACTATATCTTTCCTGGCGCTATAAAACACTAAAGTCTATTGCTATGTTTTAGTCTGTGTAAGCTGATATTGTGTGTAATTAGCCTGATGAGAGCATCAGACCCAAATGACCCATGAGGGGGGGTGTGTTTGTTTATCAGATTTAACCCAGCCATTGCAGATGTGTGGGATGACATTCAGGTTGCGATTATTTTCCGGATGGGAGCCAATCACAACCACACGCGTCTACACGGAGAACACTATTGAAGACAAAGAGGCTGAAAGGTTATTCTTGTTTGCCACAACACAACTTTTGTAAATATACCTTTTAAAAACCTGAACTACAACAACAAGTAAGGGCGGGGTTCCCCGATGGAGGATAGATCGTCGCCAGCGGGCCCGACACGAAATGAATCAGCAGCTGGGTGAGTCAGTTTAACACAGCACACACCCCTCTAAAAGTACACTGTGTGCAGAATTATTAGGCAAATGAGTATTTGGCCCATATCATAATTTTTATGCATTTTTTCCAACTCCAAGCTATATAAACTTGAATGCTTATTGGAGTTAAGCATTTCAGGTGATGTGTTTTTGTGTAATGAGGGAGGGTGTGGCTTAAGGACATCAACATCCTATATCAAGGTATGCATAATTATTAGGCAGTCTTTCAGAGGGATGCAGCACTCTTGAAATTGCTAAGATACTGGGGCTTGATCACAGAACTTTCAAACGTTTTGTAGCAAATACTCAAAAGAGTCGCAAGAAACGTGTTGAGAAAAAAACCCGCAAATTAACTGCCAAAGATTTGAGGAGAATCAAACGTGAAGCTACCAGGAACCCATTATCCTCCAGTGCTGTCATATTCCAGAACTGCAACCTACCTGGAGTGCCCAGAAGTACAAGGTGTTCAGTGCTCAGAGAAATGGCCAAGGTAAGGAAGGCTGAAATCCGACCACCACTGAACAAGAAACATAAGTTGAAACATCAAGACTGGGCGAGGAAATATCTGAAGACAGATTTTTCAAAGGTTTTATGGACTGATGAGATGAGAGTGACTCTTGACGGACCAGATGGATGGGTCCGTGGCTGGATCAGTAATGGGCACAGAGCTCCACTGCGACTCAGACGACAGCAAGGTGGAGGTGGGGTGATGGTATGGGCTGGCATTATTAAAGATGAGCTAGTTGGACCTTTTCGGGTTGAAAATGGAGTCAAAATGAACTCCCAAAACTACTGCCAGTTTTTAGAAGGTACATTCTTCAAGCAGTGGTACAGGAAAAAGTCTGCATCTTTCAAGAAGACCATGATTTTTATGCAGGACAATGCTCCATCACATGCATTGAAGTACTCCACTGCGTGGCTAGCCGGTAAAGGACTCAAAGATGACAGAATAATGACATGACCCCCTTCCTCACCTGATCTAAACCCTATTGAGAACTTGTGGGCCCTTCTTAAACGGAAGATTTACGCTGAAGGAAAACAGTACAGCTCTCTGAACAGTGTATGGGAGGCTGTCGTGGCTGCTGCACAAAAAGTTGATCATCAACAGATCAAGAAACTGACAGACTCCATGAATGGAAGGCTTATAACTGTTATTGAAAAGAAGAATGGCTATATTGGTCAATGATTTGTTTTTGTTTTTTTCAGAAATGTTTCAATTGAGTTGTTTGTTGATTATTCTCACCTTAACAGATGAAAATAAACAAGTGAGATGGTAACATTTTCATTTTTCATTTAGCTGCATAATAATTCTGCACACAGTGTAGAGCGAGACATGCACTCATCCAGGCCAGCTTAGTCTCACTCTCACGTTGAATGCAACACACAGGGAAAAGGAGACGGTGGGGGGGTTAATGTTACAAGCTATGTTAGCATTTAGTAGCTGTGTATCTTTGTTATACAGGCCCAGGTTAGCTCAGCCTTGTAACAGTATGAAAAGCAAATAAACAACAATGCCGCATATCGCCAAAAGTCCATCAAACGTGGTAACTCCACCTAATTGAATGCAGATTTTGTAAATGCACACAATTTTGCAGTGAATGTTAATGCTAACTCTTCGTTGTGTGTGTAAATTACAGTCATTAGCAGTAAAACAGATTTTTGAGTTGTCGGGTGGCATGAACGTGGGTGGAATCAACAGACGTGATGTTAATGTCACAGAAGAGCTCCATACAAACAGGACAGAGGACACAAGGCAGAATGATGTGTGGTCTCCCACGGTGCTTTGTAGCAGCAGCATGAAGTAGTTATAGCCACGCTGGGCTGTGTGTGGCCAGATCTAAGTATCACGTTCTCCCTCTTCCCTTTGATGAGGCTTCTGGTTGAGTGGGCTGCACGTGGTCATGGACACGCAGCTCACTGTGGGGAGCGCAATCATCATGCAGATCTGGTAGCAGGAGTCAGAGAGAGGCCTGTCAGGCTGTAAGTGTGTGTGTGAGTGTGTTTTAATAATGAAGTGTGATTACCATGCAGACCTGGTAGCAAGAGTCAGAGCAGAGATTGTGTGTGTGTGTGTGTGTGTGTGTGTGTGTGTGTGTGTGTGTGTGTGTGTGTGTGTGTGTGTGTGTGTTCTTGTTTAACTATATTCGTGGGGTCCAAAAACCGGGAGTCCAGTATACTTGTAGGGTCCCGACAGCTTTGTGGGGCCATAATGCTGGACCCCACAACTTTAAAGGGCTGTTTGAGGGTTAAGACTTGGTTTTAGGATTAGGGATAGAATTAGGTTATGGTTAGGGTGAGGGTAAGGGTTAAGGTTAGACATTTAGTTGTGATGGTTAAGTTTAGGGTAAGGGGCTTATGTCAATGACGGGTCCCCACAATGATAGTGAAGCGCACTATATGTGTGTTTGTGTGTGTGAATGAGGGTGTTCCTGTGTGGATGGGAACACACACATAGTCTGGGAAGTGTGTGAATGTGTGTTTACTAGGGCTGGGACGATATGCTTTTGTTCCGATTCGATGCTTTCACCATACATGGGTGGCATAGGATTTGTGTTGCGATTTTTTATTTATTGCGATTCTAGAAGTATTGCGATTCAATAGCATTGAGTATTGGGATTGTCCTAAGAAGAATGCACATAAAATGCACATTTAAAGAAGAACATAACATTGGTTTTCTGCATTTTCTGCTTTCGCTTTGTTTTGCTGGAAACAGATGTGATGTAGTCACCGTCAGCGGTACCGTATAACGGAACATATTTAGGTGAAACATTGGTTAAAAAAACAAACCAAAAGATATTGATTTTAGCGAAAATAATCCATTTAAAAAATCGGCACAAATAATCACAATACATATGATTTTTGATTTTTTTTCTCCCACTCCTAGTGTTAACTGTCCACCATTAAGATCACCATTATATGTCGTTCTCGTCTCTCTGAGTACTTTTTACCCTCCGCTGCTTCATAAAAATGAAAGAAATGTATTGATATTTCATTACAGGGAAGCAGACGGACAAACGATATCTAACTTGATGGGGAAAAAAACCCTGATTAGCATTCATGAAGAAATGATGTTAATAATGACTTTGTGTGACTCAGTGGAGCTTGAGCCCGAACCTTCATGGTTGGAGGGACATGAAGTAATGACACGAGGAGAATATCTGCACGAAATGTGCCAGAAATGGGCCTCTTTAGCACCAAACAAATCACTGGAGGAATCAGTCATTTCCCACCAATATGAAAATCTAATCAAGTGTGTTAAAAGAGTTTTCAAACGTCATTTGTCTTTTGTTAGTTCGCTTAAAATACCAACTGACGAGGTAATTAAACTTAAAGCAGATTGGTTTTTCTCTGAGCAGAGCATTAACGTGGATCTGTATAAGAAACACACTGATAACCAAACGACGGCAGTGCTTCCCTTCTTAACTAAAAATTAATAACCCTGCATATGGCAGTGTGGTATTCATAGTATGTGTTCTTATATAAGGGGAATTTACATCATACATTGGGTGTGGTGTCTCGTCAATAAACATTGAAATATAAATATGTGCTATATGAATACATTTATTATTTATAATTACTATTACATAGTTATATTACATCACTTATACATAGTAATAATAATTAATAATATTATTATTATTGTTGTTATTATTTAAAGGTATGATATAATTTTAGAAATGTTGAAACCATGTACAGGAGGAGAACAGTTTTATATTTCTATATTATTGTATAAAGCACAATAATGAAGCTAAATAAACTCAGATCATAGGTATTTTTGGTTCTATTTGATTTTCAGCTGTTGTTATTTACTTCTAATGTACGACAACAGTTCCATTTCCTTTCCGATTGACATTTCAGCAGTCTGGACGCAGACGGTAGGAAGGTTGGAAACTGTGACATTTTGTTTATGGCACAGCCATTGTAACCAATAAGTCAATCTGTCACCCCTTTCAACACGCTTCTGTTCTGTTTCATAGCACCTGGCCAGTATTTCGGCTGTACACACACTATCCTCTATTGTAGAATAACAATAGTCTTGGGGCTAGAGTCCAGTTCCTATTGTCTTGAAGGAGTGGACAGCAGCTCAGCCTGTGTTTATCATTTCACATGCAGCCAGCGACGGAGCAGATATCAGCAGGAGCCACAAAGGGGCTGAGGGTGAAGAGGAGCGGATGCCGAGGGGGGGAGGCAGCTAATGATCGTCCCCACAGACAGAGCCAGACACTGGGCCTGGGGCGACGCCACCACAGCCTCTCTCTGGAGGACCGACAGAGACAGCAACAGTTACCATGTAACAGGGTCGTATGTTATCGTTCGTGCAAATGCCAGCCGGTCACGGGACGGCCTTTACAGTCTTTAAGGTTAAATTTATCAAATTTATGCATCGTGAGGTGTCGGTTATTTCAGCGTCCCTCACCTTCCTCTTTCTTTGTGTTGGCGTTCTAACCTCCGGTGGATTTCTGAGGACTATGGTTCTTTTTCAGTATAGGAGTTAAGAAACATGGACAAGATGATAAGCAGAGGCATGCATATTGATGGCGTGTATGGTTTTCTCTTACATACCAGAGTTGAATTACTGTTGCGCCAATAAAAAGCAACATCGGAGGCAGTATTTGTCGATTGTCTGACAAATAAAAGACCAACAAATGATGCAGATTCAGGTCCATTACAGGTATCGTAGTCTATATCGACGACGTTTTATGTCCAGGATTGCTCCGGTGCCACCGGAAATTCCACTGTATGTCCCTCTTTTCGCCCGGATGTCCCGTCACTTTCCACTTTCTTTGTGTTGGCGTTCCAAACTCTGGTGGACTATGGTTAACTGCTCCTCAGATCTCTGCAGGGTAAATCCAGACAGCTAGCTAGACTATCTGCCCAATCTGAGTTTTCTGTTGCACGACTAAAACTACTTTTGAACGTACAAATGTTCCATCAAAACAAGTTCCTTCCCGAGGCTATTTTGCTTGTTTCCGAAGCGTCCGACGCTTAATGTCAACCCAGACGATTGTGATTGGTCACGTCCCCCATCCCGAACGCCTAGCCAGACCTTCCTCAGCAGCGCTGTGGAGGAAGGTCTGGCAATGCGAGACTATGGGGATCATGATGTACCAACTCAGATGTGGAAAATAGTAATGGTGACAGGTCAGCAGGGGCCCCATTAACGCTACCAGTTATTGCAAACACAGAGTGCTGTTTTGGTAGAACCTCACCTTTCAATGAAGTTTTGACTCCTGGAAAATGAAATAACCTTAACTTATATATATAAGAGGTTATATACTCATATCAGAGAAGAACAATAGCAACTGCCCTTTCAACCACAACATATCATTGATCACTCAGCGGTGAAACTCACACCGTCCATGTGGGGGGTCTGCAAGCAAAGAAAATCTAAGCCCAAACAGGAGAAGGTCAAAGTCTCTAATGAAGCCATAAGCTGTAAGTTTGTTGCTGCAGACACAAGAGCTGCTGCCAATTCTGAGACAACTTTAATTATTTGTGAGCCACATAATATCCACGCTTGTTAAATAGGCAACAGTGGTATTATTAATCCACCCAAATCTGAACAAATATGGTTCAATATGATTGATATTCAAACAGGTGAGAAAGAAAACTGTGCTGACACCGTGGGGACAAAGTTCCCATGCTAAACAACACGCTGCACATATTTTGATTCATTCAGGTGTGTCCTCACCGTTTTTGCACTCAGATGATCTTAGAGTGAAGCAGCTCGGACCCTTCAGTTCACCGAGGAGCTGATCGGCCTGCCAACTTCTGATAGAAATGTCAAGCAGAAGGGCGGCGACGTGCAGCAGAGAAGGGAAAAATATTCCCCTAATGGTGACGAGAATCATTGTCTTACCACGAAGAGCAAAAACTAAAATCCTCAGTCGGATCAGAGTCAGTTCAGATGAAGGAACGAGGCCAGCGTGGTCTTCTTCATCTTTCTTCCTGTTTTCCATTGTACAGGAGTCAGATTGGACTATGGAACCTCTGTGTGTTCAGCCCATTGCAGGTCAGCGTATGATCCGTCTGTCTGAAGCACGGCAGAGTTAGAAAATACACTACTACACGGGATGCCTCTCTGAGCTGCTCAGAAGACCTGTGTGTGTGTTCAGAGAAATATTTGCTGCTCATCAATCATGATATACTGAATGTTAATTGAATGTAATATAGATACAAATGTACCCCGGTACAGCTGTCAGATTAATGTGAGGTACTGTGCCCTGACCATTCTTGGTTCCTTATGGGTTTTTATGGAATTTGAAAGGATTTCAAATAAAATCAAGTAGGAGATTTGATTTGCTTTAAGCTGATTCACTGAACCCCCAAACACTTCTAATGTCACACCAGTGCTGTAATTGGAGCACCCCAACGCCCCATCTGGTTAGCCTAAAGCCTGCTACACACCAAGCCAAAAATCGGCAGTCGGACTCAAATGACCCATCTGATTGGTAGAGTGCTAACCCGGAAACGGGGAGCGGAATGAGCGTGACAAGAGTCTCTCAAAATCTGACGAAAATCTTTTAAACTGACCTTTGTTGATCTGAAATGAAGACAGATTCAGCAACTGCACGGCCTATTTCTCTCTTAAAATGTTTTCAGAAACACGTTTCGGTGAACTATTTTAGTACAATATGAGATCGTATTCTGAAAAAGCCGCTAGACCCACGTGAAGCGTTTGTCCAATCAGCTGCCGGTTTTCATTTTGGGACGACAATACAGATTAGCGCCGCCTGCTGTTATGGAGACGTATTACGTCTCGTCTCTTCGGTGTGTTCCGAGGCACTTTTTGGACCAAATCGGGGAGACTGATCAGTCCGACTGGCTTTTCTGCCGAGGGTCGGCCGTCTGGTCGGTGGGTCTGGGCCTTAAGAGCCTCTCTGGTTTGACCTAATGGGGCAAAAGTAAACTTTGACTGTAACCTCAACCCTGCATATAGATGAGAGGGGGTGGAGATTCTGTATTTGGTGCCTTTGTTGCTCATTTGGCGCAGGAAATAATGTGGACTTTGTGTGTGTGTGTGTGTGTGTGTGTGTGTGTGTGTGTGTGTGTGTGTGTGTGTGTGTGTGTGTGTGTGTGTGTGTGTGTGTGTGTGTGTGTGTGTGTTGATGAGACACAGAGTAGTCATTCCCCAAGCAAAAAAATCTAAAAGAACTGCTAGATTTACTAGTACAAATCCAGTTCAGGAGTTCAAAGTTAATGTGAGGCACACGTTAACAGAAAAAATGTATGTTAACGTCATAAAAAACGTAGTGTGGGTGCATTTTTTCAAGCAAGATCGGCAGGAAAGGTACTCATAAGACATAAGAATAGTCATTTATAGATTCAATAATAGGAAGATTAATCAACAATAGCCCTACATGATTGCACCAAGTCTGACATGAAAAGCACTTTCAGATTATCGTGTTTGATTTGTGTCATGACCTTGTTCAAATTGAACAGTATGTTGACGTATTGAAAGAAACGTTCTGCCGCTTCAGGTGCTCCTATTATATTGTTCACTGCTTAGTGAAGCAGAGAGGGAATGAGTCAAAATGGCAGTCCTCTGATAGCACTGTCTAATAGTTTTACTGACAGACAGCTTCTGCTATACTCTCCAGAGATGGCAACACGATCCCATAACTCACACACACACACACACACACACACACACACACACACACACACACACACACATACACACACACACACAAACACCCCAAAGCTCAGTTGATGAAAAGACATGCATGATTATCTGGATTATCTGTTCCATGTGTTTAAACCCACCATATTTAAAATCAAGAGACCGCTCTGAGATCTACATCTCCCTTTCAATGCAACAAACACAAAAAAACTGCAGACATCTATAAGATATCTTCATTGAAAAAAAACATAAACACCAATTTCTAAAGGAGAATTAGAAGCAAAATCCCACTGAAGCAAAGCACAGTCTATTTTGGATTTCTTTGCGGATGCTCACAAAGGCAGCAGTGTTCCTCTTTGATGTCGGGTCTGGGTTAAACCTTGCAAATGGATTCCTTTATCGGCGATATTGTGGTGTAAGAAGGCGAACGTAATGCATTTGGCAGAGGAAAGAGAAAGGGTTTTGTGTATTCTGCGGTGGATTTATCTATGTTGAAGAAACTGGCAACATTTGGACCTTTCCTGCCTGCTGTTCTCTGGCCTCTGATATTGCATTTGACTGCTCCGGTGCATCAGATCCACAGAAAAGATATCTGCTCTTAGAGAAATCCATAAGGAAGTAATAGATATATATCATGTGCAGCCTGCAAACACATTTCAGAGGTCTTTGTTCTCAAACAGGCTTTAAAATTCTAAATTCTGGAATTCTACATCCTGAAGAGGGCTGATTTGAGCCGATACGCCTGGGTTGCTTCCCAGTTCTGTTTTTATTGTAAGATTTCGACATGAAATAGCCATCTAAATAAAGGCTTTAAAAAAAATTTCACAAGAAAAGGGCCTTGGACCTCTTTTCTCTTTTGAGGCTTTAGAATTCCTTCAAAAATTCTGATTGGTTTTATGATTAATAAATCTCCAAAAGGCGATAGCTCTGCAAGGAAGTTATCTGCTTAAATCCATAGCTAGAGGCTTCCTCAACTGTACAACAGCAGTCACACCTCGCATCACAGCAGCCAGGGAGGCACACGTGTGAAATAACATGTCGAGATCAGACAGATCCATGCAGACTCCAGCAAAACAAGTGACATGCTGTGCAGCCTCTGGTTCAAAAGCTCAGCTGATCCTTTTTCATGTCAGGAACTGTGCTTCAGACTGCAGATCAGCATCTGATAAGATCTGTTGCACACAAACACCAGCTGAGAGGATTGTTGTCATTAGATATGACGTTGGATCTGAATCCTAATTGACTTTGCTGCCGTTGGAGAGGTACTGGAACAGTGGGAGGGGGGATGTATTCTCTCACTATGCTATGTGTAGGGACAGAATACTGATATACAAACTGTTTTTTTTTTTGGAGGAAGCAGGCTTAAAAACATGCCGCTTCAGAAACAAGCAATCTACTTTAAAGTGGTGGTTCGCTCTAATTGCAAAAACACATATTTCCTCGCTTTCTTTTAATGTTATTGTGTTATTCGTTGGTTGTGGTACTCGCAACATTTACAATGTTCCCAGTACTCTGCATAGTCTACACACAATACACTGTGAACAGTTTTTATAGGGACTATTTCTTTTGTGTTCATTCCAATGAAAACTAATACCAATGGTCAAAACATCTCCACATGATCCCTTTAAATTCAATTTAAGCATTTCGAGTTTGGGTCGGCTTCCAAGGCTCCCTTTTGGATCCAAAGAGTCCAATGAGTCTAAAATTGTGAACCCTTGAAGACGTCTATTATATATATATCAGCTGATGGGTGGTACCCATTTAGCATTTCTTTACCCAAACACTTCCTATTGGCTTGGATAATGATCACCAAATGTATATATATATATATATATATATATATGAGTTATAAAGTAAAGTTATAAAACACAGGGATTTCAACCGGGGGAGCCGACTTTGTGTGCCGGGGGAAAACACAAGACTTTCACCCAGGAAACGCATTAAATGCTTCTCCTCCACAGCGCTGTGGAGCAGGGTCTGGCTAGTCCAAAAAGCATTCTGGGATTGGAGAAAAATTGGCTCTGGTTTATTGGCATTTCTTTACTAAGTGCCGGACGGAGCCACGGTGCCTTTGCAAAATAGCCTCGCGAAGAAACTTGTTTTGGTGGAACATGTGTACGTGAATGGTCAGGGCACAGTACCTCACATTAATCTGACAGCTGTACCGGGGTACATTTGTATCTATATTACATTCAATTAACATTCAGTATATCATGATTGATGAGCAGCAAATATTTCTCTGAACACACACACAGGTCTTCTGAGCAGCTCAGAGAGGCATCCCGTGTAGTAGTGTATTTTCTAACTCTGCCGTGCTTCAGACAGACGGATCATACGCTGACCTGCAATGGGCTGAACACACAGAGGTTCCATAGTCCAATCTGACTCCTGTACAATGGAAAACAGGAAGAAAGACGAAGAAGACCACGCTGGCCTCGTTCCTTCATCTGAACTGACTCTGATCCGACTGAGGATTTTAGTTTTTGCTCTTCGTGGTAAGACAATGATTCTCGTCACCATTAGGGGAATATTTTTCCCTTCTCTGCTGCACGTCGCCGCCCTTCTGCTTGACATTTCTATCAGAAGTTGGCAGGCCGATCAGCTCCTCGGTGAACTGAAGGGTCCGAGCTGCTTCACTCTAAGATCATCTGAGTGCAAAAACGGTGAGGACACACCTGAATGAATCAAAATATGTGCAGCGTGTTGTTTAGCATGGGAACTTTGTCCCCACGGTGTCAGCACAGTTTTCTTTCTCACCTGTTTGAATATCAATCATATTGAACCATATTTGTTCAGATTTGGGTGGATTAATAATACCACTGTTGCCTATTTAAAGAGCGTGGATATTATGTGGCTCACAAATAATTAAAGTTGTCTCAGAATTGGCAGCAGCTCTTGTGTCTGCAGCAACCAACTTACAGCTTATGGCTTCATTAGAGACTTTGACCTTCTCCTGTTTGGGCTTGGATTTTCTTTGCTTGCAGAGCTATAGTTAATATTTTCCTAGTGGGAAATCTACCAGTACCAATGCTAAGGACAGGCCTTTTCATTCAGCTCTAATTTAACACAGGTTGTATTAATGCTTTGGCCAGAAATGGGATGCAGACCCCCCACATGGACGGTGTGAGTTTCACCGCTGAGCGATCAATGATATGTTGTGGTTGAAAGGGCAGTTGCTATTGTTCTTCTCTGATATGATTAAAGTTAAGGTTATTACATTTTCCAGGAGTCAAAACTTCATTGAAAGGTGAGGTTCTACCAAAACAGCACTCTGTGTTTGCAATAACTGGTAGTGTTAATGCTGACCTGTCACCATTACTATTAAGCGCCTGACAGAAGGACTCGGGAAGGAACTTGTTTTGATGGAACATGTGTACATTCAAAGTAGTTTTAGTCGTGCAACAGAAAACTCAGATTGGACAGATAGTCTAGCTAGCTGTCTGGATTTACCCTGCAGAGATCTGAGGAGCAGTTAACCATAGTCCTCACAAATCCACCAGAATTTGGAACGCCAACACAAAGAAAGCGGAAGGTGACAGGACATCTGGGCGAAAAGAGGGACATCCAGCGGAATTTTTGGCGGCACTGGAGCAATCCTGAACATGAAACGTCGTCGATATAGACTACGTTACCCATAATGGACCTGAATCTGCCTTATTTGTTGGTCTTTTAGTTGTCAGACAATCGACAAATACTGGCCCTGACAGTCTGATGTTACTTTTTATTGGCGCAACAGTAATTCAACTCTGGTATGTAAGAGAAAACCATACACGCCATCAATATGCATGCCTCTGCTTATCATCTTGTCCATGTTTCTTAACTCCTATACTGAAAAAGATTCATCCTAACAAGTGATGTACGAGCAGTTTCAGCAGCCTCATTCCCAGCCATAATGAGCTTCGCCTGATGCAGACAGATGATGACAAGCAGTGGAGCCGGGAGTGAGTTGCCCTCATGTTGACCAGAGATTTGTTTGGAAATCTTACAATTGACGACGAGTTCACCAACGGCTTAATATACCAACATTGTCCCGAATGCATAGCAGCTCATTAAAATTCAACCTGTATGTTGACTGTGTTGTGATGCAGTAATAACTGCTGCTGATCTCTCCCCTGCAGAAGAGCCTATTTTTCTCCGTTTTATAACTGCCTTCTGCAGCTGTAGCACCGCTTATTAATATTTCCTGTCCGGTTGGTTCCTCTATTTAAAACAACGGAAAAGCAGTGATTGTTATCAATTAAACATGTTATGATCTTACAGAAAGATAGTAGCCAATCCCTCTCACCCCGTACACAAACTGTTTTTTTCCCTCTGCAGTCAGCCTCACCAACAATGCCCTGGACCCCCACTGACACTGACTCTTATCATCCATAGTAATCCATATTTATTTATTTTTTGTTGGGGGGGAGGGTTGGGGCATCAGTATTGAAGTTATATTTTTTTCAAATATTTGAAAGCATTTGCCAGACAAATACTGGAGGATAGAAAAAGCATTCTCCATCTTGTGTTAAATATGAAGTCATATGAAATATTTACGAATGTGCAAGTGTTTGAATGAGTGCAACAGCTGCTGCAAACTGAAACTTGATATAGTTGATTGATTACAGTTTTCTGATCATTTTCTTATTTCATCACTGCTTTTCAATTATTCTGTTCCAACCCCTCAGGTGCCATGTTGTGAATGATAAACAGCAAATATGTAAGGAAAGGTGACATGTAGTTAGACATAACATCGCAGGCAGATATGAAAATGCAAGCGTGTGTGTTAAACGGGGGCGATAAAAGCTGATATATTACAGTATAAACTGTTCTTAAAGTGCAAATAATCACACCCGTGGTTGATAAAACACTGCTTACACCTTGGAGAAAACGTCCATTTAATCAAGCAAAAGAGCAGTCATGTATTATTTATATCCACAGAAAATACAGTTAACCACAGAAGATCTTGCTATATCATGCAGGTAATGCAATGCAAAGTGCCTAGAGATATGAAGTAATAAAACAATATTTTACTCAACTGCAGTTACTGAAAGAAGGCCTTTACTGACGTATAATTATACATAGGAACTGGTGCCCCCCAAAATGGAGCTAAGGCAGTGTAGCGTACCTGGCCTGGTGGAAAAACCTGGTATCTTTACTTTTGGATTCACATGCAGATCAGTTGATGGATATGTTTAGACATACATTTTTACTTAAAAACAGCAACATTGTATGGGCTTCTCTCTGTACTTTCCTAATCTGCAAATGAGTAGAAAATTAACACTATTTCCTTGTAATATGCAGTAGAATGTAAAGTAGAAAGTCTACCAAAATGAAGTAAACTCAAATAAAATACCTGAATAGTATACTTAAATACAGTGCTTGAGCAGATTTGATTAGCAAAAGGAGGAGGATAAAGAAAGACTTCACTCAATGGGAATTAAATAGTGCATTTGCTTTAGAAAAGTTGACAATAAGAAAATGTCCATCAGTACCCGTGATGGCCTGTAGATGGCTGCCTGTATCCTTTCATTCCACCGGAAGGAAGAACAGACACGTGACATTTACCAGGAAGTAAATAAACTCTTCCCGCGCAGTTAAATCTTATCGGTTCAACAAGACGTCTCCGTTCACGGATAATCAAACACAATGGACGAGCTATATTTAGATAACATCGACGAATTTGTTAACGACCACGATAAGATAGTGAGTGCACTCTTGGTTCGTGATATGTCCGTATTTCTTGACTTTATTCTGGGCGAGATAATGCCAATTAACCAACGTCAGAACCGAAGTAACGTTAGCCGTTGAACTGCGTAGGAAAAACAGCCTGTTTAACTTTATGGTTAGCTTTCTTTTAGGGTAATGTACATCACTGTATGCCTTACAAGTATCTACGATTTCGTTTAGGCTTGTGGTCAATTTGGCTAATGATAATCTTGAAAATAAGGCATAAATTAAACAAAACAAGTTTTTTTATGACATAAGCAGGCTAGCTAGTTGATGAACGTTAAACGAACGAACTAGCTAGCTAACGTTACATCGAGTTAACGTTACTGCTGTTACCGGCAACGGTTGTACATTTCGAACATGATGGTAAATCACTACGGTATGTTTCTCCCAGCTGCCTCGTTCAACAGTGAATGTAAACAGGAATGTTGCCATGTGTTTTCTGTTAACAGGTGACCTATAAATGGCTGAGTCTCACTCTGGGAGTCCATGTCAACACAGCCAAACAGTGAGTGTTACTGCCAGGGCTATTGGCGCACAGCTATGCATAGCTGGGGACAGGCTAAACTTGAATAATGGAAGTGAAAACCCTGGAAGCACAGCATCATCCTATAACTAGAAGCATCTAGGCCTAGTTGGAGTCTGTTTCAGGCTCCATATTGTGGGCCGAACATCTTAAGAGCTTCTGTTTAGCTTAATAAGAATCTCCCAGCCAGTTGTTGTCTGTTGACCTACATATGCATACAGTATATCCCTCTGGAACACCCTCCCTGCAGATATCCAAAATGCTACATCCCTGAACATATTTACATAACTCGTGAACCACAGCCTACAACCTCTAATTCTGTAAAGTGTCCTTGGGTTTCTTGAAAGGTGCTATATAAATAAAAATATTATATGGACTTTTGAACAGGTGATAACAATTTCCCACAGTGTTTTTGTTCCGTGGTTTAGTTAATTTTGTCTTAACAAAAAGTAGCTGTACAATAGCTTTATTAGTTATTCAAATTATTAATAAAATAGAAAAATCTAAGAAGCAACTAAACAAGGCTAAGAATTTCATTGCAGTATTCACTGCTCGCATTCAGCAGCTTTCCACGCCGCTGGAGATGCATTTCAGTCGGGATCCAAAATTCTGACAGTTCAGTACCCATCCAGGTATACAGGCACATTTTTATAGGGTCTCACAGAACACACTAACACGTACTAAAGTATAACCTTATTGCCATGAATGGATACGTTTAGAGACGGTTATACAGTAATCAATATACCAATATGTATTTTTTCGGTATACTACTAATGCCACTTACCAATACCAAGATAATTCAAGTCAGCGGTAATACAGTGGCTGGGATATTTTTAAAGGTCCGAAGCGTTGAGATCGTATATCGCAATCAACTCTCTCGCACCACGCAGTTCAAAGTAGGTATTACAGCTACGGTAGCCTTCACGCTTCAAAAAGCCGGTCTCTTGCTCTTTTCAATCTCCTTTTTCTTTTCTGGGCGAAGAAGAAGAAGACTCCTGTTTCTGAAATTCTCCTTCCTTCCTTCTTCAAACTTGCCGGGGGCCGGGAAGCTACGATACTAGGCCTGGCAAACTCGATTCTTTTTTAGGATTCAGGTTATTCTGAGTCACTCACTAAACTGATCCGGGTTGTGCGAGTCACTTGAATCACTTGAGTCAGTATTGTATGCTACGTCCAAGGCGAGCTTTTGATTTGGATAAAATGCCATGTTTTCATTTAGAATCTTTGAATTTTATTTTAAAAAAAATATCCATAAATATAAATGGTCTGAAAGAAAACCGAATATTCATTTAAAAATGACATGGAATTATATTTTTTAACTTTAATAGGACTGACAAATAAGAAAGCCATCTGGACTCATGAACATTTACAATGACTTAAAATCTCTTTAATGAAAAGTCCATGCGCCCCTTTTTCATGTATGCACTGTATGCATTTAATGTTTTCAATGTGTATGTGCATCTGTATTTGAATAACAAAGTTTTGTGAAGAAAAAAAAAAAAACATGAGTTGTCGGCGAGGCGAGCTTACAATGGGCGAGCTTACAATGTTTCAATGTCTGCTTGACCAAATTGCATTTTAACATACTACATTTATACACCAAACCTACAGTAGGCCTAGCTAGGCTACTTGCAGAACATTGTATGTTGTTTCAAAAGTGAAAGAATGGCTTTTGTTGTTGATTTGCTTTACCCTGAGCTCGAGGAGAAGCTGCACCCGCTCGCTGCTCGCTCGTCTGAATCAGATCCACTCATGACAACGTAGCCGGCTGATTCAGTTGATTCGCGGGATTTACTGACTCCCGCGAGAACTCACGAGTCATCAACAACTCATGAATCACCAACAACTCACGAGTCATCGAGGGCTCGTGAGTTCTCGAGTGAATCCCACGGTCTGCGAGCTTCCGCCTCTGAGTCTGCGGGTCGGGACTGTCTCTCTGCTCACTCAGGCGCTTGAGTTGACTTGTGGAGTTGCTGTAAACTACGAAATTGTAAGTTATAAAGCTTTTTGCAGCTAAGATGGCTAGGAATAGTAGAAGCTAATGTTGCAAGAGGTTTGTGTGTGCCGCTGTTATCATGTTAGATTGAATTGTAGTAGGACTCAAATGAACCGGGTTAATGATGCTAGAGACTCGTGATTCGTGAGTCAATTTAAAGACTCGGGTTAAAGATCCGAGTGAATCACGACTCGAACAGGTCTATATACCCATTAGCAGCATTAGCAGCAGCTGTGAGTTTATCATGTGACTTGGTAAAATGTGAAAGACGGAGCAGTATGTCCTGTATGTCCCTTAAGGGCTAACGTATTTCAAGATGGAGCATGAATATGGAGCGTCTACCCCAGTTCATGTGAATGCAAATGTAAAATTTCAAGCCAATAGGAATACTTGGAATTGATGGTGGTCGTGGTGGTAAATATTCATGAAAAAGGACAAGTTGGTGAACGGGCAACACAGATTTTGGTAATGAACAACTAAAACATGTTACACACTGGGCCTTTTTAAGAATCAAGCCATTGACATGACCCGTGTCTTGCTTTCAGAATGCTCTATCATTATCTGGATCACAAGAGGAAGGAGAGTTCAGCTCCGCTCCATGCTACCTACCTCGTGTCGGGGAAGTTTGTGGACAATGGCCAGACGGTAGGAAACACAATCAATTATCAGGCCATGTTTTTGCAGATTTTCATTATTATTATTATTATTATTATTATTATTATTATTTAGGGCTGCAACGATTCCTCGAATAATTCGATTACAAAAAATGCTCGAAGCAAATTCTTTGCCTCGAAGCTTCGTAAAATCAATGTAATTAAGGTTGTACGGCTCACTGTGTTTCCGCACGGAGGATTATTACTAGCGCACATGAGGTTTGCGCTTCTGCGGACACAACACAAGCACGGACAGTATATAAACACAAGACGGCCCCGATTACAAATGAAAGAAGACGAAAATAGCGAGGGTCTAAGAGGAGAGACGGGCGAAAGAAAATCACAGAAAGTTTGGGATCATTTTAAGCTGCAAACATGCTGCTACATCCTCTCCGTAACAAACATCCAGAGTACTCATCCATTCCACGGAGCCAACCCGACACAAGGTAGCTAACGTCTGCTGCTCTCGTCCACCGCGCTGTTTACACAACTAGCCTACAGCATGCTACTCTGCTAATAGCGATGTTTTACACAACTAGCCTACAGCATGCTACTCTGCTAATAGCGATGTTTTACACAACTAGTCTACAGCATGCTATTCTGCTAACAGCCATGTTTTACCAACAAGCTAAAACGAAAGCTGTCGGTTTGTAGTCTAACTGTTTATTAGTTTGCTTCTTAATGTTTGGAAACTTAGCCGCTGCCGGAGACAAACCGGCTCCTCCCCCCAGCATGGCTACTTAATATGCACGTGAATGACATCATCATGCATTCTTTATTCTTTCTCTTCACCATAGATATATCTATAATCCTCACTGTGTATTAGGCTTCTGAGAATGTGTCCCCCAGAACAGTGTAGTTGAGTAGCCCTGCTGTAAACCCTCTGGTCAGTGAACAGCTCTTTTGCATATCCAGTGTAAAGAGCCAGAGGCAAGAAGGGGAATGGGGTGAAAAATATTAACATTTGGGCCACCAAAAATGTACTATTGTAATGTTTTTGTTTTTATAAGGGTCTTGGAATTTGGCAATCATTTTTTTTGCTTTTTTCTAAAAAGGAAACCTGTCTTTGTATATATACACAAGCTACAGGTTTCCTTTTTTTAGTAAACGGCAATAATAAATATTTACTATTGCTGCTTACTAAGTATTTCTTACTAAGTGTTTCTTATCCGATTAATCGATGGAATAATCGGTAGAATATTTGATTACTAAAATAATCGATAGCTGCAGCCCTATTATTATTATTATTATTATTATAATACCTATTGTTGCTGATGTTGTTCTTCCTTTCAGAGTCACAAGGTGTCCGTAGTCAAAGAGGACCAGTTGGAAGGTGTGTACAGGCGTTTCCTAAATCACCGGCGTTTACTCTGTAATTGTGCACACAGCATTGTTGGCTGGTTGAATCTGTTGCCTTTAACCTCCCAGGCTGCAAACTTAAACTATACTTTATTATTAGTGTTTGTTTCTCTTTTTAATTTGTGTATTTAGAAGGAGGTCTGTTGCATCTAACCTCGTGTGACTTCTTTTCCAGACGTCAAATCCAAGATGAGCTTGATCGTCAGCGTGCACGTCTACAGTGTCCAGAAAGCTCTGCTGAAAGACAGCGGGCCCCTCTACGGCGTCGACTACGACGCCGTCAAAGACAACCTGAAGAACTGCAGCAGGTATGTCGTGTGCTTTAGAAGTGGACCGTCGTCAGGGGCTGCACTCAGGTGAGGAAAAGCTATTTTATGTCAGAGATTCTGCAGATGAGAGATTCTACGCCCTGCTGCGCCCTGAACTGCTACCACTATTATTTCTAGTCACTGATCCATTATCTTTATTGTGACTATTATCGCCACTTTTCGTCACACCCCCAACCGGCACCGTCAGACACCGCCTACCAAGAGCCTGGGTCTGTCAGAGGTTTCTCCCTAAAAGGAAGTTTTTTCCTCACCACTGTTGCACTAAATGCTTGCTCTTGTTGGATTCAATACTATAAATGAAATTGAATTGATCGGACGTTGTAATGCAATTGCTTGAATGGATGGTCCCTACACAACAGTTCTCAAAGTAACAGTCCAGATGTTCAGATATGCCGTAGAACATCTACCTCTTCCATCCAGTTACTCCGTCATTACCTACTGTAGCTCAGGGCAGTGGTTGCTAGGGAATAAAGGAGTCCAGCAGCCGTCTACAGGGTTAAAAAACAGGATTTAGATTATCAGCCGTAATGTATTAACCATCCGAGGTAGACTGACTACGAGCTCCGAGGTTGTGAAACCAAAGTTTCTGCTCCTGTAGAAGCTAGAAGTCTGAATGAAATCAGCCTTGTTTTTAAGAAAAAACATGTTTTATTCACAATCTTATGAAGAAATACTATACAACCCACAGTCGCTAAGCGTAACAGCAACCTCGCCGATTGGTGGAACTCGCTGTTGACATCGAAATGTTTACCGCACCTGCGAAAGGCTATAGTGAGCTGCTACCAATGGAGTCTCTGATTGTTTCTGTACACAGTCTTGTATCTTTTGACTTTTTTGTCATTTTTCAAAATGTTGTTTTGCGTGCGGCCGGGTTAGCTCAGTTGGTCGAGCAGGCGCACGTATATAGAGGTTTACTCCTCAACGCAGTGGCCGTGGGTTCGACTCTGACCTGCGGCCCTTTGCTGCGTGTCATTCCCCCTCTCATGTCTTCATCTGGCCTTTGGAAATAAAGGCCTGAAATGCCCCCCAAAAAACAAAGACAAATGTTGTTTTGCGCCAAATCAAATGTTTTATGGTCATGATACATCTCGTAGCTGGTTGGCTTGGTTCCAGGCTTATAACTCTATTCATAAGCATTTAATGAAAGGTCAATGGAGAGATTGAACGTGGAAAATCACTTCCAGAACCAGAGCCGTTAAAAAAGTGGGCGGTCGAATTGGTCTGAAAGACACAACAAAGGGTTGGAAATGTAAGACAGAGGACGGCCAATTACTACATGTCCTATAGTCCTGTGTTAAAGGGAAATTTCACCGCTGGAAAGCTGAATATATCTTTAAATGGGGTCACTTATGTAGTAGAAATGTGAAAAGAAAATTGAAATTGGTGCCTTCTAGGCCAAGATAAGACAGAAAATGTGTTTTTGGCTCATATGGATGAAAGACACAAAATCCCAGAATGCACTTGCTTTGCTGCTGTATGAGGCCACTCCCAAGCCACGCCTGCCCTTTACAGACAGACAGTGAGACGATCAACTCAACGAGTTTGTTTTATCGTCATTTCAACCATATACACGAAAAAACGTTTCACCGTGGCTCAAGTGGTGTTACACATGTTATGGCCACACGCCGGCCATAACAACGGGACGGGCCGCCACTGGCGGTCCGGCACTCGCGCACTCGCGGTCCGGCACTCGCGAGCCGCCACTCGCGGTCCGGCACTCGCGGGCCGCCACTCGCAGGACACGATCCCCGGCCGCAGGGGCACACAACAACGGGGAAATGAAACGCCACAATAACGAGACGGTTGGGGTTGAATGAACATAATTGTTGTTTCCAAGACTGTATGGCTGCAGCCATGCGTCCCATATCATGCCGTCCCGTCTACTTTTCAAAATAAAGCTTGCGTCCCAAAATTTACATTGGGATGAACAGTTTCTGAGAAGCTAAGCGAGGATTCAAGATGGCTGAAACTCGTTTTTTCCTCGGCAATCTCCGGAAAAAGCCGACGGTCCAACCCCCTTTGGGCTATGCGGAAGTGGCTCCTAATACACAATGAATACAGGCTGTAGTCTTTTGCCTCTGGGCAAAAAAGCCTCAGATGACGCAAAAATTGTCATTTTGCGTCATCTGAGGTTTTTTTCCAGACCCTCACTACAGACATCTCCCCTCTCAGGGGGACATGAGGGAGGGAAGCATGGTCATTCAAAAATACTACCGGGGTTCTACTGATACAAAGCTTAATGCTAATGGGTGAAGTTTCCCTTTAAGGTCCAGGACTTTTGGACCGGGATACATGATAACCTATGTCGGATGTAGAGATGTTCAGATACCATTTTTTTTCCCTCCCGATACCGATTCCGATACACGTCCTGTGGGTATCGGCCGAAACCGAGTACCGATACCAGTGTGTTTAAAAAAAAAGAGATCATTCTACGCCTGCATGACTGTGATATGATTATCATTGTGGTAAGGCCTGGCTCAGGTTAAACCCTTTGTAAAACATGAATGAATACAGCAAATGGAAGAAATTTATTTTTAAATAGAACCGTACAAAACCGTAGTGAAAAAGCAACTTAAATATAGGAATAATTATTTAAAAATAATAAAGTGCAGCCACAATATTGTAAAATAAAGGCTTTTAAATGTCTGAATAGAACAGTATAAAACAGTAGTGCAACAGCAACTAAATAAATATAGGAATATTGTTGTCGTTATCGTGTAGTTGACTCCCCAGTACTGGAATGGGCTGTCTGAGCGTGGGACCGTTTGCTCTGTCAAATATGTCTGTATTTGAACTTGTGTGCTTGTGCTACTTGCCCCACGTTCCTCATCATGCTCCTGCAGGATTTCCTCAAACAGGCATTTCAAGCTGCTCTTTCTGCTCCTGCTGCTGTCTGGCTGTGCTTCCATACGTGGAGCTTTATGGGGGTTTTCTGGCACTGTCTCTGCTCCCTCAGGTGTGGTCCTGCTCAGTAACGCCTCCATCTTCTCCACCTCTCGGGTCAGAGCATCCTTCGCATTCTTGATGTTGTCTGCTCCTGTGAAGTATCTAACAACAATGACAAATAATAAATAAATGTGTAAAATAGCAACCTCCTCCATAGTAGTTTTTAGTGGTAACATATTAATGCAATAGTAATCAATAATAATGCAATATCTAGTTATCCAAAATACCATTTCAAAATTTTGTTTATAATATAGACTTTGAATAAAAAAAATATTAGACATACCTGTCTTTGAATCTTCATACCTGCATACAAGGGCTCGTTCTCGATGGTCTTGAATCTTTTCTGGACAGCCTCAAGAAGGGTTGTTTTCATGGTTTTTATACCTGTGTCCCCCTCGTTCTCCCGAGCAAGCAGGCGTTTCAGCCCTGTGACTGAGGGGATGACTTCAGCTGCAGAAGGTGGAGGAGCTAATCTGTTTGGTCAGTTCTTCAAATGGTGCCAGAACAGTGATTATTTTCTCCAGTAAAGCCCACTGGTTAGCCGTAAGGGTCACTGGCAGCTCGTGGTCAGCTCCATATGCTGAAATTGACCTCTTCTGCTCCAGTAAACTCTCAACCATATAGTAGGTACTGTTCCACCTCGTTGCTACGTCTTGGTGCAGATGTTTGATGGTCATTTGGAGATCTTTTTGAATATTCTCCAGGCGTGTAGTAGTGGTGCAGTGGCGAGTGTTTGAAATGCGCGACTATCTTCCTACCATTCGCCAGTGCATCACTCACACTTACAGTAGCCCTTCATGCACCACCAGCTGGAGAGTGTGGGCGAAGCATCCCAAACTTGGTACATCCATCTCATCCATGGCTTTCTTCATGTTGCTAGCGTTATCGCGCAAAACAACATGAACGTTGGACTTGGGGATTTTCCACTTTACTAGCATCCCCTCAATTGCTTCGGCAATTAATGTGCCAGTATGTGACCCTCGGAACTCGTTGGCGTGCAGCACCGCACTTCGAGGGGTAAATGTTGACTCACTGTCCACCCAGTGTGACGTTAAACTTAGCAAAGACATGGGGCACACGTCGGAGCTCCAAATGTCCGTGGTAAAGCTGAAATGTGTTCCCTAACGGCCTATATATTTACGACCTGGCAAACAGTACCTTGGCTCCAAATGCTCCATTAAGCGGCATTAACAGACAGGGGTTGGCCATCCAGGACAATAAACTCCAAAATTTTGTCAGTTATCTTTGTTGCTTTTTGGCTGTCTTTAGGGAATTTATCTCGTTGCTGGAAGGCAGTTTCCAGAGTTTGCTGCTGCAGTTCGTCCTCTTTTTTTCCCTTTACTTTGGTAAATTCGTCGTGCTCTTTAGCGTGACGCGTCTTCAGATGTTTGATTAAGTTGCTGGTGTTGAAATTTGCAACACTCGTGCTACCCCTCGAAATTGCTTCTTTACATATGTTGCATGTCGGCGTCTTACTGGTGGGAAAAGCCACTGTAAAGTACTGCCAAACCGCCGACGTGATGCGCTAACCTTAGCTCCTTTTTAAGGAGGCGCCAGGGGAACAATTCCAGCGATGCCAGCATTTTCGGCAGTATCGGAGGCATTTCCGATACTGGAATCGGAACAACTCTAGTCGGATGCCCAGGATGACTTGTTCTAGGAGATGGGTCAGTCGTAAGTGGGATAGATAAGCACATGAGAAGCTGGGTCCAGACTAGTTTAATGATAGCCAGACTACTTTAAGAGGATGGAGGAATGAAGGGGTGCCGTCTATCCAGGAGTGGGCTTGTCAGATGGCTAGGGTGGTGTTGTTTGAAAAATGTCAAACCGTTTGCCAGATTGGATGTCTATACTAGAAAATGGGGAAAGCACCTGAACTTTGTGGAGAACTCCTAAGAAGCGTTGTGCTGGGGAGAGATATGTATGATAGGCTTATGGTGTTGTCATTTATACATATGTTTATTTGATATATCAGTCCTTCCAGAAAAATGCAGGTTTTTTTGTGATTTTTGTGGGCAAAAATCCTTGATTATGCGGCACATTTTCTTAAATAATGCGATGGAATATGCGGGATATTTATGCAATTTTATGCGATGAAATTGCGGGAACTTGCAAAACTGCGGTTTGATGAGAAAGAAGTGATATCCCCCAACACCCTGCTCTTATATGTTCACGTCGCGTAATTACGTCACTTCATAACGTTCTCATTGCAACAGGGGAAAATGGCTGCTCTTGTGTGAAGTAAACACATTTTTCAACTTTCTGCTAAGATATATTATGTGACTTTTTTGCAACAAAAATGCGGGGTTTATGAAATCATGCAAGCCCCGCATATTTTTGTGTGGAAATCGGCAATTTATGCAGCGGTATTCATTTATTTTTTTTAAATGCCCCCCCTCCCCCACATAAATATGCAGACTTTTGGCTGATTATGCATTGAATTATGCGATCGCATAATCACTTTTTTTTCTGAAGGGACTGATATATGGTCTGACTATTTTTTTTGAATGATCTTTAATATTGTAGTTACTATGTCATCTTTTATGATTTTATTTTATTTTTTGTCTGCGTGGGTGGTGATGACGAAGGGGGGAGGATGCGTTCATTAGGGCTGGGCACCGAACGGCGATACTTTTATGGCACCGACCGCAAATACTCCGATCCTATGAATATCAAAATTATTTATCTTTCGGTGCCAAATTTTGGTTCCAAAAGCGTCTGAGCGTGCAGCGCAAGTTTATCTGTCCTCTCTGCATATTGACAGAGAGCGGAGCTCCGACACACGCACATTCATTTTGATAGCTGTTTTGATTCACAATTAAGGTGAATCGAAATATTTTGAACGATGCCCAGCGCTAGTGTTCATGTTGCGAGTTGTATGTTGTAAAAAAGTTGATCGCAAAAAAAGTGCACTCACTGAGCTCTATTGAAGGACTGTGAGTCCCTGGGAAAGTGTTGACTAGTTGCTCCTGTGTGGTTGCAGATACAGTGCCATCCGCTGTGCCAGCGCAGTGCCCAGGTCCTCTGTGGAGCTGCAGCAGGCTAGACACACCCAGCCAGCTCCTGCACCGGAGCCTGAACACAAGAAATCCGCCACCAATGGAGATGCTACTCCGGCTTCCAAACCTTCCACCAAGCCACAGAAAGGCATCATGGGAATGTTTGCAAATAAGAGCGCTCTTAAGAACCAGGACAGTGGTAAAGAGGTGAAGTCTGAGCAGAAGGAGGATGCACCTGTGGTACGGCTTGGTAGTATTTGCTGTGATTCACTGCAGTTTACAAAGACATAAACTACAGGAGCTACAGGATTTTTTCTTTTTCTTTTTTACTACTGTGTTTCCTGTTTTAGGTCGACGAGCCCAAAAGCAAACCAGCTGCAAAAGCCAACCCTATGATGAACTTCTTTGGCACTCAAGCAGCAAGTGAGTAATATCTTCATCACCATCATCCTTCTGTAGTTTTTCTTAATCTTAGTGGAATGTCCGCTTACTACTACTGCTACACTATGACTCTGTTAGTGTTTTTATTGTAAAATGCCATATAATTTGGTAGAGCTGCACAATTAATCGTGATTTTGTCGAAATAGTGCATTGTTCAAGGCAAAATATGTGTCAAACCATTCTGAATGAAGTATTGTGTTGCTGCAGAGACCCCACAGCCTACACTGTATCCTACAATCGTACAGATCCTCGCAAAAATCACACTATAATCATTATTTTATTTTATTTTTTTAATATTTTTCAATGAGAGTGATAAAAAAATGATCATTCTCTCCAATATCGTGAATCCTATTGCAGTATCAGTCAAAATAATCGCAATTAAATATTTTCCTCATATCGTGCAGCCCTACTACAGACAGTGAATGCTTCAAATTGTCTTTTATTTTTTGTCAAATTTAGGTAAAAAAAGGAATTTTGGCGTGTGACTGATGTTTTTAAAAATGCAGTAGTAGGAACTAATTTACAAAATAAAAAAAGTCATGTATTGTGGTGGTGTGCTGACTTTATTCAATCACTGACCCTTTCCAACTGAACTCTGGTCACTTCAGAGAAACCAGAGAAAACGGTGAAGCAGGAGGAAGCAGCTCCGTCCTCATCCTCAGCAGAGCAGCGGCGGCCCAGTTCACAGCCGGAGGAAACGCACACTGCTGGTGCTGCTGCTGCGGAGCCGGCCAAAAACTCCAAGAAAGACTCCAGGAGGTGTGTGTGCCGGGTTCAAAATTAACTTTTTTGTCCACAAGCCAAATGGCTAGTGAATTTTCAAATTTTACCAGCCAGTCACTAAATTATTGATTTGTGCTCAAAACTTTAAAAAAAAACGCAGATAACAGGATTTTGCATTTCTTCTTAAAGTGCTCATATTATGCTTTTTGGCTTTTTCCCTTACATTTTTATTGTGTTCTATATCTTTTTTGGGTTATAGGTTTACAAAGTGAAAAAGCCCAAAGTCCCCCCCAAAGGGACTTACCATCTCCACCAGAAAACCCTGTTCACAAACTGCTCCAAACAGCTCTATTGTAGTCCAGCCTTTACTTCAGAGACAAACGTGGTCCCTTTGGAACACACGTTATAATGCTCACCTAGCTGCTAGCATGGCACGCCCTCATACTCTGCTTCTGACTGGCTAGTAGTCCTTACCTAGGTACTGTCAGGGCACGCCCTCATACTCTGCTTCTGACTGGCTAGTAGTCCTTACCTAGGTACTGTCAGGGCACGCCCTCATACTCTGCTTCTGACTGGCTAGTAGTCCTTACCTAGGTACTGTCAGAGCACGCCCTCATACTCTGCTTCTGACTGGCTAGTAGTCCTTACCTAGGTACTGTCAGGGCATGCCCTCATACTCTGCTTCTGACTGGCTAGTAGTCCTTACCTAGCTACTGAGCATGTGCGACTCCCAACAAAGATGGAACAGAAGTGAGATGTCTCACTCTGTAGCTACAACAGAGAGCTAAACACAGGGTGAAAAGAGGAGCTGCAGCAATGTGTAGTACAACAAAAATATGGTGTTTTTTGAAAATTAAACCATGTAAACCTATTCTGATATAACCTCTAAATACCATTATGAACCTGAAGATGAGCATAATATGAGCACCTTTAAATTTAAGTTTTTAGAAGCTTTTAAAATGAAGGCGTGTTCATTGAGTGATGGACTTGGCCCACCAAAGTCAAATGTGGCCATATTGTAAATCTAATTAATTAAACGTGTTGCTCTTGTTGAAGCAAAAGCAAGCGACTGGAGGATTCTGACAGCGAGGAGGAGAAAATGGACAAGAAAAAGAGACGGCGGATTAAGAAGCCTGAACCAGACAGCAGCGATGAAGACAGTGAGCTGTTTACTTGACTCTGTTTTTTATGATTTGATTCACTATGATCTTATCTATTAGACTTGAAGTCAATAGGTTGCAAAATACATGAAAATGGTTTTGATTGTTGACCACAAGGGACGGCATACATCTTTTTATTACTTCACATTGAATGTAGTTTTCTTTCATAATGTTGTATATCATAAGAATACTCTGACTACAGTTCAGAGGAGTATGGCCTAGTTTAAGCCGGCCCACAATATTATAACCTATACAAACCTTGTAAAAGAAGGAAATATGAAAAGGGGAAATTTCCAAAGTCCTTCTGACTAATATTTGTTAAACTCTTCAGTCATTCCAGATTCCCCACAGCAGATGGAGACAAGAGAAGCGTCACCAAGTCCTAAGAAGAAGGCGGAGCCTGTTTCACAGTCACATGTAAGGGATCAGACCTGGAGATTTAGATATGAACTCAATTCACTTCAAAATCCAGCATACTTGTGGGGTCTGCACATGCCCAAAATGCTGGACCCCACAAGGTTAAAGGGCTGTTTGAGGGTTACGACTTGGTTTTAGGGTTAGAAATAGGTTAGGCATTCAGTTGTGATGGTTAGGGTAAGGGGCTAGGGAATGCATTATGTCAATGACAGTCCCCACAAAGATAGTGAAACAAATGTACGTGTGTGTGTGATTAATTAGCTAACTAAACATTCCCATGTTTGTGTTTTTTATTCAACAGCATGGAAACTGTGAGATGAAGACGAGGAAGAAGAGACGCGTCCTGAAATCTCGTACCTTTGTAGACGATGAAGGATGCATCGGTATGAAAAGCACACAGACGATTAAAAACTCCCCCTGTGACTGGATTAAGTTTGTTTGCTGCGTGTCATCCCCCATCTCTCTCCCCCTTTCATATCTATCCACTGTCACTTCTTTATAAAGGGGAGAAAAAAACAAAAAATAAAAAAAAATGTATACTACATGTAATTTTTTTCCCTCCCCCCACAGTGACAGAGAAGGGCTATGAGAGTGAATCGTACTCTGAAGCAGAGGACGACGTTCCCAAAGATCCCATCCCTGCAAAACGACCGGCAAGTAGCAAACCAGACGAGAAGAAAAGTCAAAAGAAAGCGTCCGCAAATTCAAATAAAGGAACTAAACAAGCTTCCATCATGGGATTTTTCCAAAAGAAATGACGGGAGGACAGCGTCGGACACTTTGCATAGGCGCCCGAAGGACAAAAATCACTGCTGGAGACTTTCTCTGACCGTCTGTAGATAAAACTGAAACGCATCACGGTGACTAATGGGGACTGCAAATCACTTCTCAAAAAACTGCAACTACACGTACGTGTCAATCAGGATGAAAACCAACTCGCTTTTCACCTAGCCAGCTGTGAACACATGCCCTACTCAATAAATATAAAATAAAATGCTGAAACTTACCAAAATGTTTTTTTTTCTTCCTCTAAAATAAACCCATCCTTGTGTAGGACGTTGACATTTCAGTTTGAGAACAAATTCTAAGTCTGTCGTATAGACTTAAAATTAATAATCATTAATTAGCGGTATATAATGATATATACAAATATAATGATGCTCCCAGTAAAGCCGAAAAAATTTATCTTTGCTATTCATTTCCCACATCTTCTCCGAGGAAGGGATGCACCAAGGTTTTTGTCAGTGGTGGAAGAAGTATTCAGATCCTTTTAAGTAAAAGTACTAATACTACAATTTAAAAAAATAAATAACTTAAGAGTAAAAGTCCTGCATTGAAAATGTTACTTAGGTTAAAGTATGTAAGTATTATCAGGAATGTACGTACTTAAGTATTAAAGTAAAAGTAGTCAATGCAGAACTCTCCTCCCATTGTAGAAAGAGTAAAGGATCCAACCAGCTGTGTGTTTAATGGTCTCATCATCTCAGCTGGACTTGTAGCCGTTATATTGTCGGCTAGTTTACTTTAGAATCAAACATCAGATTTATAAACTACATGTGTTTTATGTGAAGGAATCTTAATGTGTAAAGTAACTAGTAACTAAAACTGTAACAGATGAATGTAGTGGAGTAACTAAAGTAACTAGTAACTAAAGCTGTAACAGATGAATGTAGCGGAGTAACTAAAGTAACTAGTAACTAAAGCTGTAACAGATGAATGTAGTGGAGTAACTAAAGTAACTAGTAACTAAAGCTGTAACAGATGAATGTAGCGGAGTAACTAAAGTAACTAGTAACTAAAGCTGTAACAGATGAATGTAGTGGAGTAACTAAAGTAACTAGTAACTAAAGCTGTAACAGATGAATGTAGTGGAGTAACTAAAGTAACTAGTAACTAAAGCTGTAACAGATGAATGTAGTGGAGTAACTAAAGTAACTAGTAACTAAAGCTGTAACAGATGAATGTAGTGGAGTAAAAAGTCCAATATTTCTCTCTGAGATGTAGCGGAGTAGAAGTAGAAAGTGGCATGAAAAGAAAAGACTCAAGTAAAGTACAAGTACCTCAAATGTGTACTTAAGTGCAGTACTTGACTAAGTGTACTTAGTTAATCCCACCATTGGTTTGTAGTTTTCATATAGTCATGCAACAACTAGACAGCATTCCAAATCAGTTGGAATCATTTTTATATTTGCACGTAGTACTGAAACATTTGACCAAAACCTAAAATGTGGATTATCAAAGTGAGTACTTTGAAGTGCTTAAATAATAATCAACAATCCTAGGCCGGTGTAATCCAGTCAAAGCTGTATCAGCAGCATGTTAAACAGTTTGGTAAATGATTCCTTCAACCCACATTTGAACACTCAAACTTCTGTGCACATCTGGAGAGAAGGGCATCCTCACCACAGTCATAAGAGCTAGGGATGAACTGCGGGTTATTTTCAATACAAATCAATACAAATTAGAGATGCACCGATAGACCGGCCGGGGACCGAAATTGGCCGGTTTTCGCGTGCTTGGGCCGTGACCGGCGACCAGCAGGTCAGTCTGGCATATGCCGATTTCATGCCGGTCAACGCTACAAGTAACTGACAACAGAAGTTATAGAGTTACAGTTCTCAAGGACGCACACACACACGGACGCCACAGCACGCTCTCTTTTTCCTTTCAACTTTTGTGAAGCGTGTCGGCACTATTCCCGCACATGTAGGGAACCTGGCGAGTTAACCTGCAACGTGTCAGCTGTTTGGGAATTCTTCAGCGTGTGTGCAGAAGAAAAAAAGTTTGCAATATGCAACACCTGCAAGGAGAAAGTAGGGCGTGGAGGGATGACACCAAAAACCCCAAATCACATTTTTTTAGTGTGATATTGGATGTGAAAAGAAGGAAATGGTTCTAACATTGCTCTTTAGATGTGTGTGGATGTCCCACACCAGGAGTCATTTATATAGTTCTATTTTATAGTGATCCATTATCTGTTCAACACATGTTCTATTAAAGAAAAGATAGAAAATAAATATTTGTGTGTGCTTTTAAGTGGTTAGAAAAAATGAAATCGGAATCGGCCGGCCTAACTCAAAGAAAATCGGAAAACGGAATCGGCCTAGAAAGTTGTAATACGTGCACCTCTAATAAAAATCTGTTCTTTTCTTTTCATCATCTATATAATGTCAGTGTCCAATTGATTGTTTTGTCTGACCAACAGCCCTAAACCCCAAGATATTAAATGTGTAATTATATAGACCAGCATAAACTTCAATTCATCCACAGTGTCCTCTTTGCTTGATAAATGGCCTAAATAATCTATTTATCGAAAAAATAATTCATTCATTTTTTCATTTACGAAGTAATTTGAGCTAGGTATCCCTGAAATCTCGGAGTTACACGACATTTATTGCAAGAAGCTCATATGACCACTGTGATGTCTAGTTAAAATCTAAAGTGCAGGTTAACCACCACAACCAATTAATATGCAAATAAAGTGCTCAATATGTATGTATTTAAACATTTCTGTCTTAAAATGCGTTAAAATAACATTTATTGGGGTTTCTTCAAAGGTAGCATGTTTTTTACAGTAACTGGGTGATGACGTCATAAGAGGGCGTAGCAACCCATAGCAGGTACATAGACGGGCCAACAACGGGACAGTTTTATCCATTTTCGCCATCTTATTCATCACTAAATTCACTTCTGACAACGATTTAGGCGAGAAATGAACTGTTTAGATTTCAAATATAGGCAGTCTTCCTAAAATGGTTGCTGAATTAACAATTTGCTTAAAGGTTTTCGGAGTTGAGAAGCTCCATAAAGTAACGCGACAACCAGCAGCGCCTGCCTTGGCCACTGGCTCGTCGCTCGGACAGTCTCGCTCGGACACACCGCTGTAAAATCTCGTAAATAAGAGGCTTTTATTTCGCCGTTGACGGATCGTTTGTTTAAATATCACAACGCATGTCCATCATAAGATTAACGAACCTGTGGTTAACTGTCTTTTTGGAGTTATACTCAACAAGCACCTGAGAACCTCGCTGGCCAACCGTCACACACGCACACGCGCACACACGCGCACACACACACACACACACACACACACACACACACACACACACACACACACACACACACACACACACACACACACACACACACACACACACACACACACACACACACACACACACACACACACACACACACACAGCGCAGCAGGCAGAGGAGAGAGTTGGTCCCAGAGGCAGCAGTAAAATCAGCCCACTTCGTAGCCACAAACCTCACCCAGGCACCAATCAGCTGTTTGTCCTGGTGGACCCTCTGCCCTGTTTCTGATGTACTCGTACATCCCACAAAAACACAATAGTTTACCATTTTAGCTAGGTCTCCAATATAACTGCTAGCCTACTAGCCGTTAGACTAGCTAACGGTAACTCTAGTCTTGGATTCCCTCTTATGACGTCACATCCCGCCTAGTGGAAGGGAGGGGGAGTGCTTAAAACCACTGTAAAAAAAATACCAACTTTTCATATTATATTCAGCATTTTGTTATAAAAAGCCATACAAAACAATGGTGGGCGGCTCTAATCTTTATGTTTAATAAGCACATTGCTTAACTTCATGAAAAATTTAACCTGCAATTTACACTTTAATGGAACTTTGCAGTTCAGACGTCCCTGCAGACACCCTGAGTTCGACCATCCCCTCCTCCTCCTCTTTCAGTCTTTCACGTTCCTTCTGCAAGGCTGCATCGTCAGCAGGACGACAAAGAATGGACAAACGCTGGAATAAAAAAAAGGGAAGTAAGGTTTTACACAACTGTAATCATGAGTACATAGGGCTAGACAATATATCGATAGCGATGTATAGGGCTAGATAACGTCTTAAATGTTGGTTTTCGTAATATTGTAATATAATTGTTGACTTTTCCTAGTTTTAAAGGCTACTTACCAGTAAAGTGATGCAATTTCTTTTACTTACCAGACTGTTCTAGCTGTTCTATTATTTGCTTTTACCCACTTAGTTGATATATACACATTACTGATGATTATTTATCAAAAATCTCATTACCGGTTTCAAGGTAGACCGAGGTCTGAAAAAGTCACGGTTTCAAAACCACTACAATTTCCTGTCATACCGTTCCTAAGGTATGAGTGGATTTTTGAGTCGTCAAGGACAGAAAGTGCAGTTTAGAAATCCCCCTCCCTGCCAGTGTGCAGTGTTTCAAAATAAAAGTTGTTTTTTGCCCAGATATTTAAAAAAATAATACATTTATAGCTGTCATTGCAATACCGTGAAACCGTGATATTTTGCTGAAGGTTAGACCGTCAGAATCTTCTACTGGTCTATGCCTACTGTCAACCCTACAATATTGCAGAAATAGAGGTATTTGGTCAAAACTATTGTGATATTTTCAGCTCTGAGTACAGGAAAGTGAGCACTATTGTGCTGGGGACAAGAGATTTAGATAAATACAGATACACCACACAGTATAGTCACATCCCGAGGCTGGTGTTAGACCTTACCTTAGTTTCCATTGTCACTGTCCAACTGTCATACACTCTATGTTGAGGTTTTTATGGTATTATTGGTTTGCTGTGTATTTTTCTCACATTGTACATGATCTACTAACTGTTCTTTGAACACTGACCTGTCTGAAGGTTCCTGCTGTCAAACACATCTGTCCAGCTGCCCAAAGTGGCACCATGAGAACAGAGGAGAGGGTCATGGCCCATCCAAGAGAATACGCCCAGTCAGGGTAAACGTACCAGTCGTTGATCCTTAGGTGTTGGTAATCAACCAGGTACAGGATAAAGGAACTCTGGGAAGGTGCAGAGTTGCGTTAATTTTTTTTAGTGGTGGGGGGGGATTGAGTGACTGTAGAAAAGCAAGACTAGTCTACTTTTGAACTATGGACACACTAGACTATGCACACTTTGCATTACAAATCATCGTCCAGAGCATAGACAGTATATATTCATGTTAACAGTCTATGGTCCAGAGATATACTGTATATAAATACAGCAATGTGTCATTCACTGAATAACAAAGTGAGGACACAACACAGAGTAAACGTGCTGTCTGAAGGAATGTTAATGGAGAGACTTTAGAAGAGGTAAATTCTGAAACTGCATAATTGTGGACTCAACATAAATTATAAATAACTAACTGAATGCAATTCAGTGTATGACAGGCAAATTAATCAAATTCAGCTGTACTGTTTAGACACTGGAAGGCATATTCAAGTTGATTTAGTGAGGAAACTGTGAAATCGTTGGCGACTAGTGAGGAGCAAACAAAGTATTTCTGATTCACCAGTGACAGTAGAGGGACGATGTAATTCCAGCATAGTTTGAAGAAAACTGATGGTCTTTGTCCTGTCATGTCCTTAATGATGTTAAATATGCGGTCAGCACCTGATGGAAGTTAAGATTTTTTAAATTAGAATTTTCACATTATGTTCAAGTATTTGAATTGTACTTCAAAATACTAACATTGAGACAAGTTGATACTGACATTGATACAAGTCTTTTGCATACTAGACACTTTCAAAATTTTAAAAAGACACAGCTTGGGATCTCTGTGTCTAAACAAAATCCACCTGACTTTCAGCAAGGTTAACAATTAAATCAGTGTTTTCAATTACAAAATGAAGTCATCCATATGCGTTGTAGACCCCGTTCTGATCAGACTGTTTCTGACAGACTGTTTCAATTCAGCTTCTAATGCCTTTCCCAGGAAAAATAAAACAAGAACAAAAAGGTCTGTTCTAGACACTGCTGACTCCATTTGGAGTATTCTTTTTAACAAACTACATGTTCATCTGAATAACACATTTTCTTTAAACAAAATTGGTCCCATAACTCTGCAGCAGCACTGCTGAAGGTAGGAAACACTTGATATTTATTATAGAGTTCCTCAAGGAAGCATTCTGGGTCCTATTTTATTTTCTTTATAAATGCTCCCTTTGGCCAACAATATTAGTCATTACAATGCCACTTATTAAAATTGTATATCACTGCTTTTCCCAGTTCTTTGTGTGCTTGTATTTCTCATCTTACAAACTTTAATATCTGGATGACAGGATAGAAAGCCGTCATAAAAATAAAAGCATGAATGAAAAAAAAATGAAAAGCCAAACCACATAATCAAAAATAATGTTCATTGTTCAATGTTCAAATTATCATAATTAAGATAATTAGTGAGTGATTTTTTACTTACCATAAATCCATCCCAAAGCCAGGCATTGACATATAGCCATAAAATCCTGACAAGCTCTGGTACAACCGTAATAATCAATTAGCTGGAATATGTAAATTCCCCCCTAGAGGAAAGAGACAGTTAACATTTTTCAAAACATCACTGTGATTTTATGTGTAAATATGCTTCATAAATGTGCTTTTTCGTCAACATCTTGTTTACCTCAGTGACCAGGGTCAGGTGCATGAGGAAGAAGGACGAACAGATGACAAGGACAAAGATCTCATGCTTCACTGATGCACGTAACAGCTTCGGAAACAAGTCGCTTACAGAGGTGATAACGCTCTCTACTGTCACAAACTGGGGGCAAAAAGAAAGGAGCAAGTTGTATGATTTCTTTCTCTACCTGTGAGTGTGCCGACCCCTTCGCTCCACTAGGTGTGCCGGTTTTGCTTATTACAGACCATTCCACCCACCAATGCACGCATACATGACTGATTGCTGACTCCCACGTTTATTCTGGTTTCTGTAAATAAATGCTTATTTTACGCTTAAACCTCGTCCTATGTACCAACTCTGTTGCAGCCTATGAGCTGGATTGTGATTGGTGCAACAATCTTACATGCGTGTCGACAGTCAGCAGAATGAGCATCAGGAAGAAGCAGACAGTCCAGAACTGTGGAAAAGGCATCAGAGCTGTTGCCTGAGGGTAAGCAATGAAGGCCAAACCTGGACCTGTGTATTGGAAATAAACATGGAGAGAGTCAATACTGATACATACAGTGTGTGTGTGTATGTATGTGTGTGTGTGATATATATATATATATATATATATATTTATTTATTTTTTCTTCTTTCAAAGATTTGTTTTTTTCAAGAGTTATACCTGACTCAGCCACATTGTCAACACTAACACCCTGTTTCTGAGCCATGAATCCAAGTACAGAGAAGACGACAAATCCAGCAACAAAACTGGTCCCACTGTTCAGCAGACAGAGCCAAAAGCAGTCCCTAGAGGCCACAGAAAGAGAGACAATATGTGATGTCTTAATTTGTTACTGACAAAACAAGATAGAAACGGGAAATATGCCTGAGAGGCAAGTGATCTGAATTATTTTCTCTCCTGTGTTCATGACTTAAGAACAGGTCAAAAAGGTTTTACAGGTAGAATCAGATGGAATGTATGGAAATTAGATCATCCTAAACGCAGGAGAGAAAACTAATTTAGATCAGACTTAGAAAATGGATCACCAGGGCTTTCGTACAAAACCTATTTCAAACCTGAATATAACAGAAGGTCCCTGTAATATCCAACCTATACTTACTTGTAACAATTGTTGTTGTAGTTATTATAGCTGCCCAGAACGTTCAGAGTCCCTATAGTCAAGCTGTAGGAGAAGAATATTTGGGATCCTGCCTCTAGCCATACCTGTAATGTCAGAAAAAAATAATAACTCTACTGATTGAAATTTGTGTTTTATAAATTTGGTTGTGACTGTTGGTTAGCTGTCGCTATTATCACTATGCCATTGCCATGGAATTTTCTACAGATGTTTCGGTCCCTAATAGATAACTCCTAATGCCGCTTTCTTTGTGTTTACTTTAAACTCTGGTCTGATCGAGGAACATTAACCGGAACCTCTGAGCAACGTTACACGCTGAAAATATCAAGTTTGGAAGAAAATTTGGATGGTGCTCCAAGGCAGGCCTGCTTGGTTCTTTTGGAGAATGATTGTAAAGATTTATAAAGAATATGTTTAGGGCATTTCCTCTCTAACTGGGACATTTTAGGACCGATTGGTGGGATTGCTGTAGACGAAGTACACAAGGAGATACACTGGTAAGAGGTTTAACCATGTATCCAGGTTATTTAAATAGCTCACATTACTGTATTGTGTCAACAGTTAATTTTATTTAATATTGTATGTGGCCTTTTCGTTTGCAGGGTGCAAATTATCCACCAAAACAAGTTCCTTCCCGAGACTATTTTGCAGAGTCGCCAAAGACGATTGTAATAGGTTTAAAGAAATGCTGACAACCAAGAACGTTTTTATCTCCCATCCACCAGTGTATGTTCATCTGGCAAAACTTTCTCAGCAGCGCTGTGGAAATAGAGCTGCGCATAGTTAGGCGGTTCTACTGCGGATCGTATTTAAGCGGTTTTAAAGCTTTAGTGCGTAACTTTGGAATTGGATATTAACGAGCATCTGTTACATTCAAGCCATTGCCAAATGTGTTGATACAAAGCTAATTAGCTAATTCAGTTCCACACAACTCTCTCAGTATTTCTCAGTATGGCTATGTTCAGAAGATTGTGTCGTCCGGCGTTTTTGGCGTGCAGAAAATCAAGTTAAATTAATGACCTCTTCTGAAGAGTCAATTATGTTTTTTTAATTCTCCGTGTCCTCCTTGGTTAAAGGCAACTGCGTGGAGGAGGGGTGGGGGTGGTGCGCGATTATGGAAGGCTTGTATCATGTGGATACAGCGACAGTTTTGTTGTCATTAGTTACCAGCAAGTACTAATGCAGTTGTCTGTACTAATGGTACAAATCAAACACATAAATGCATTGGAAACAGAAATATTTTAAATTGTGTTCCTCATTAGTGATAACTGAGTAATTCTTAAGTTGGTTTTAAATCAAATGGTCACCTCAATGTTAGCCAGGCGGTTCAGGTCTGGATACAGGTAAAAGTAGATCCCGTCCCAAGCTCCCGGTAGAGTCAGGCCCCTGATGAGTAGGACCAGGAGCATCACATAGGGGAATGTAGCTGTGAAATACGCCACCTAAAAACATTTTTCATGTTAATGATTGCTGTCAATTTATTTACAGCAGGATTTTAACAGTATTAACGTTATTGTTAAATACAGCCCTTTACTGTTAATGCAAATGAGAATCTAAATTACATAACATACAACTATAATGTATTATTAAAATACAGAACTTTACTGCTAACCAACCGTACAGAGTATCTGAAGTAACATTATCATGCAGGTTTTTTTTTTTTGCCTTTTTTTGAAGAGCAATTTCACACATGTGAAGCTTACTAATTATTTGGTGGGTAGCCATTTAATTTAATTTCATTCATAAATCAGTGCAAGGTCAATCAGAGAGCTTTGCAGTTTGTTTGCATTTCTGAATATATATGTGCATTCAAAGGTCAACGTCAAAGTAACTGTATTTATAACCCTTATGTATATTTGTTGTAAATCATAATAGTGTTGACAGTGCAAGCCTTTTACACTCTGTGGAAGTATGTTAGATGTTTCTTAAAATGAACATATGACATTTGAATGTTCCAGGCTGGATTTGGATAGTTCAGGCTGGGATCATTGGGCTGGCTGAGGAGTTAGTTCAGGGTTTGGGATATTTCCACTTTGGATTGTTATGTTTATGGTCCGCATTGTGATGAAATGAAGGGGCACACATGCTGGTTTTGTATAGAGATGGTCCGATACTATTTCTTGTGTATCAGCCGATAACGATGACTCATCCGATACGATCCCATTTGATGTGATATGATTGCTATCTTTGTTGTACGGCCTGGCTCAGGTTAAACTGTTTGTAAAACATGAACAAACACAAGAGAACTTTCTTTTATTATCCAGTTTGACAGTCAGTCATAACAGAAAAAGAACATAAATAAACTACTTTAAAGTAGATTTTCTTCAGGGCTAAATTACATAGCATCTAGTCGGTGCTTAAACTCCAGTACTTGCCGATACCGATACCAGCATTTTAGACAGTACTGGAGACCTTTCCGATACTGGTATCAGTGTCAAGAGCTCTGTCTCAGGTTTAACGTTGCAAGTTAAACTAATGCAGATTGGTGTTAGCACACGTTTAACTTGCAATTGTTCCGTGCAGTTTCCAGTACAATAAAATGTGTACAAAAGGCCGTCTATCAGCATTGATTGTGAGTGCATGTCGGAGAATAGCACGGACACTCGCTTCACACCGCGAGTGGGCGCGCGCACCACCCGGTGGAAAAGTGAGAGAAAAGAAAAAGAGACTGTGTGTAGTAAGTCGTACAACTTATGTTGTAATTTCCTTTAAGCCTGTTGTTGTATTGGTTTATAGTTCTTGCAAATTTAAGAAAGCTAGCTGGTGATTTTCATTGTTTGTGTTCTTCATCTGCTAGCTACGTTACATGTAGCTGTTGATTCAATATAATGGTGATTGTTGAACGCCCTCGCTCACGTAAATTTAAGGTGCATGATTTACCTGCTACAGTAGTTACACTGCATTAATATAATGTAATTAATAGTGGGTTTATTGTTATTATTTACTAGCCTATCTATCTATAAATTGCAGGAACGTCTTTCTGTCTGTGTGTGTGTGTGTGTGTGTGGGGGGGGTGTTATGTGTATATCTCTCGAACCGTTGGATTTCAAACTTGACAGGTGTCTTTCTACGAGCATGAGTAAGTGCAGCGCCAAGTTTGACGTTGTTTGGATTAGAAATGCAAAAGATATCGTTAAATATATAGGTAAAAGAAGCACACATTGGCTTTTGCCGCTCTAGCTGCTGGCCACTCCCCCTCTCACACTGAGGACCAGAGACAAAGAGCAGCGCAGCGGAGCTTTGGCAGCTAAAATGTGACATACACCTCAGACCCACAAACATGTGCAAAGTAGCACTAGCCTACTTCTTAAAGTCTTTGACTTTGAATAAACAAACGACAATTACCGAATTTAAGGACGTTTCAGAATCCCACACATGCAAAGTACAACCACACAACAAGTGCTGACAGAGCGTGATGCCACTTATAGGCAGGCTGGCTATTTTATAAAGCGATATGTATCTGTATATATGTGTGTCCGTGTTTGGGGGGAAGGTAACCTGCACATCAGCAGACGCCACATGCAGAACGCTTTAGAACAGCGGGGGGGGGGACTCTTTTCCTGCTATTGTATTAAATAGCTGTGAGCTGGCAGAACATAACGTAGCCTAATCTTGGAGATTATTCCTTCAGAGCGCTGTGCAATGCGAGAAAATCTCAGAGTTGAACCGAACAGATACATCGGTTTTCATCAGAATACACCCTGGGTAAGGTTAATTAAGTCGCCAAAATACCCCCGCAAGTCCTACCTAAATATTACATTTGTTACATAATGATCCGACACGAAACCACATGCTATTGCTTTAACTGTAAAAAAAAAAAAAACCTGTATGATTCATTAAAGGAATATTTCACCGCTGGAAAGCTGAATATATCTTTAAATTGTGTCACTTATATAGTAGAAATGTGAAAAAAAAATTGAAATTGGTGCCTTCCAGGCCGAGAAAAGCCAGAAAATGTGTTTTTGTCTTATATGGATGAAAAACACCAAATCCCAGAATGCACCTGCTTCACTGCTTTGAGTCCACTCCCAAGCCACGCCTACCGCTTGACAGACAGACAGACCGAGGCATTCAACTCAACTCAAGCGTGTTTTATTATCATTTCAACCATATACACAAAACGTTTCATCGTGACTCAAGTGATGTTTCACATTTAACATATATAAAAATGACATATAGAAACAACATACGAAACAGGCTACATTTAGTACACACACTTTATAGGCTCCGTAAAGTTCAGCTAAAGCATACTAGCATTAGCGCTTGGTGGGCTGTAAACACAGAGCATAAACACAGCCGTGAATTAGCGTACAATGTAGAATGGTCGGCATTTAACAGTCACAAACTCCACCAGCAGTTAAGATACAAATCACCACATTGCTGCAGCACTCCGCGTTAACACAGCCCACCTTACCCGGCGACAGAGCATCTCTAGCTCGGAGGGCTAGCAGGCCTGGTAGCTGGACAGTCCGGTACACTATTCAGCCATGTTTCCACAACAACAAAAACACAGCAGTCTCTGAACACATGTTGGGAGTTTCGTTGAAGTTGGATATAGTCCAGTTTGTGATCTAAATGAGCGGACACTTGCAAGCAGGATCCGTAAAGTTCAGCTAACGCATACTAGCATTGGTGTAGCTAAACACCGAGTATAAACACAGCCGTGAATTAGCGTGGAATGTCGAATGGTCGGCATTTAACAGTCACAAGCTACACCAGCAGTTAGCAGTGGCTAGTTGGATTTCATTTCTACACCAGTCCGTTTAACACAGCCCACCTCCACGGGCCGGCGAGAGCAGCCTCGTAGCTGGATAGTCCCGGGGCCGGTACACTGTTGTTCAGGCATGTTTCCACAAAAACGCAGCAGTCTCTGAACTGAGCAGTCTTGGGAGTTTCGTTGAAGGAGGATTCCAGCTTGTTGTTTAATGAGCAGACACTTGCAAGCAGGATGGATGGGACAGGTGGACGGCTAGTGTTAGCTTTCCACCTAGCCGACGAGGATGTCCCCTAGCCGGGTAGCGGCATCGAGCGACACCGCTGGTCTCCGTGCAGGCGAAGCTCACGCAGTGTGCCGAGTATTCCTTCTGTAATAACGTTTCCTGCATATTCTCCAATCATTGCCGATGTATCCCGGTGGTACACACGTCCGGTAGTTTGAATGCAGATAATTGCTGCGGAAAACCGAGAGCCTGTTTAGCGAAGATTCAAGATGGCTGACAGTCGTTTTCATTCGAAATACCTCGGCTAGACTCGGCAGTCCAACCCCCTGTGGGCGTGTTGAAAACATACGGAAGTAGATGGCTGTAGTCTCTTGCCTCTGGCCCAAAAATCTTCCGATGACGCAAAAATCGTCATTTTACGTCATCGGAAGATTTTTTTCCAGACCCCCAATGCAGAGATCTCCCCTCTCAGGGGGACAGGAGGGAGGGAAGCACGGTCATTCAGAAATACTATCGGGTTTCTACTGATACAAAGCTGAATGCTAAATCGGTGAAGTATCCCTTTAACAGTACAAAACCACACATTTTAGTGACAGCAGAGACGTTAATTTCACAGTAATTTTTTAGAGAAGAGTGACCGAAACGTATTTTTTTCTAAATAAATTATTGTTTGCGTAATGGTCAGTGTGCAGGATCTTCTCTAAAAATGTTGATCTGCTACCTTTGATCATATCCTACGCACCTGCCCGTCAGAAGAGGTGTACAAAAAAGCTTTCTTACGTTTCACAGTAAATAAATGGCCACCCTGCTGTCAGTAGTTTACTGTTTGTAACAGTGTACTTGCATCAATGGAGATCATAGGCGTAATTTACAAGGGGGGTAGGGGCTTACAACCCCCTCCCAATAATCAAAAGTGGCTATTTTTTTTGTGATTGGGATTCCTATCAGGTTGCTCAAATAAAACCCCTTAAGACTCTCCAGCTGATCCAGAATGATGCAGCGCGTGTTCTGACAAGAACTAAGAAAAGAGATCATACGTATTTCTCTTGTATTAGCTTCTCTGCATTGGCTTCCTGTAAAATCCAGGATTGACTTTAAAAACCTTCTCCTGACCTACAAAGCTCTAAATGGTCAAGCACGATCATATCTTGAAGAGCTCATACTACCTTATTGTCCCACTAGAGCACTGCGCTCCCAGAATGCAGAGTTACTTGTCGTTCCTAGAGTCTCTAAAAGTAGGATGGGAGCCAGAGTCTTCAGCTACCAGGCTCTTCTCCTATGGAACCAGCTCCCAGTCTGGGTTCGGGGGGCAGACACCATCACCACATTTAAGAGTAAACTTAAAACTCTCCTCTTTGATAAAGCTTATTGTTAGGGAGTTGCAGTGTTCGCCTAGACCGGTGGTGAGGGTGTATATCTCCAGAGACGGCCCCCCTCTGTTCTCTGCTTCTCTTCATAGTCGTCAGATTAATCTACCAACCCTTATAGAACTGGCTCAGGTTTGCCTTGCACCAGCTCTTAATTATGCTGTTATAATTTTAGACTGCCGGGGGACTTCTTTTGACACACTGAGCTCCTCTCTCCTCTCTCTTTCTATCTGGGTGCATCCATGTCCCAGAAATGCTTGTTACTAACTTGGCTCTGGGGAGCTTATTCCCCGGAGGCCTTATGTTTTTTCTTGGATTAGGATGGCACCTAAATCATGGTTGCAGCTGTCACAGTGGCCCTGCTATGCCCTGCTACACCCTGCTATGCTCTGCAGTATCCTGCTACGCCCTGCTACACCCTGTAGCGCCCTGCAGTGCCCTACTACGCCATGAACTACTACAACTACTATTTTTAGTCATAGTTCCATTATCTTTATTGTGGCTATTATTGCCACTGTTCATCACACCCATAACTGGCACCGGCAGACAGGTTACATTTTTTGACAGTTTTCAGTGGTTATGAGGAGCAATATGAGAGAGACATTTTGTGATGATTAATCATTGTTTAGGTACATTAAACCACGTTAAGCCTTTTCATGTCAGGACTTATAAAGTCCATGAGAACCGTGGAGAGTCAACCCACAGCCGCTCCACTGCCCTGCTGAAAATGTGAAGCAGAAACGCTTAATGTCAGATAATGTCCATATTAATTGGAATTTGTGTTCGATTTTTTGACAGTTTTCAGTGGTTATGAGGTGCAATATGAGAGAGAAATTTGGTAATCATTGATCATTGTTTAGGTACATTAAACCACGTTAAGCTTTTTCCTCGCCATAGGTGCCAATGAAGAAGAAAACGTTAACGTGAGATAACTTCTTTTTTTTCTTTTTTCATGACAACGTTAAGCTTTTTAACGTTAAGTGTTTTAGAATGTCCCGTTCATGGGAGTGATGGCTAGTGTCAGAAGCCTTTGCAGCGCAAATAGTAGCCGCGTAACAAATGAAGCCTGATAACGTAAAAACCAAAGTAGCACAAATGTTTCTTTTAACGGCACAAAGTACAAACGATTGAGACCATTTTGGGGAGATTTGGACATTTAAGGGGGCGGGGTGATGTCACACGTGTAACCTATAAAGCGTTATAACTTAAAAAACATAGCAGTACAAATGTTTCTTTTAACAGCACAAATCAGAACAAACGTAGCACAAACGATTGAGACCATTTTGGGGAGATTTGGACATTAATGGGGGGCTGGGTGATGTCACTGGCCAGAAAAACCCTTAACAGCACAAACGATAATTTTTACGGCACAAACTGGCACAAACGAATAGCAGTGTTTTTAATAATTTTTGGATGACATGGGGGGGCAGTCTCACGCAGACCTGTCTGAGGTTTCACCCTAAAAGAGAGTTTTTTACCTTGCCACTAAATGCTTGCTCTTGGGGGAATTACTGGAATTGTTGGGTCTTTGTAAATTATAGAGTGTGTTCTAGACCTACTCTATCTGTAAAGTGTCTTGAGATAACTGTTGTTATGATTTGATACTATAAATAAAATTGAACTGAATAGTGCAACCCCACAAAAAACCTAATATAATTTCCTTTACATAAATAAAGACATTTGCACCATAACTTGATGCAGAAAAGGCACAAATTGTTGCCAAAAATTCCCCAGAATGCAGTGCTTGATATGTTCAAAAATTTTAAATTTGCCCAAAAGTGGAGATCTCAACCCCCCACAGTGTTGAATCCAAAGTTACACCCTTGATGTAAGAATGAAAAAGCACTGTCTATAGGGCATTCTTAATGTGCAAAAAAAGGCAAATCAAATATTATTTCCACTGACCTTTCCAGAAGATCTGACACCTTTCCAGATGCTGAAGTAGCACATCACCCAGCAGGCCAGAAGACACAGAGCCAGCTCCCATCTCACACTGCCCAGCTCCTCAATGCCTCCAGACACGCCCAGCACACGCCGTCTGAGCAGAGGGGCAATATGGCAAATGCCAAATGATAACATTAATTCCAGAATAATTCCATATTTTACTCTGGAGTCGTATAGATCATGATTTTTTTCAATTTCAGTTATTTATTTTTTTGTAGTTTGGGGCATCCAATCCAATGCAAGAACTTTTTCTTTGTTTCTCGTCTTCTTCTATTATTTCTAATAAAGGGGAACATGTTGAAATAAAAGCTTATATGACACCACACAGACTTACTGGCCAGCTATCAATAACATGTATGTACATTCTGTGCCTGCATTAGAGGAGAATGTATTGAGCAGTCTATAATTCCACTTTAAATACATATTTAATAATGACCTAGGAAAAGGCTGAAACAAACCATTTCTAACATAGCATTGCAAAATGCTGAATAGTCTGCAGTGATAGAGGG
>CM046798.1:33208065-33254235 GCA_025617405.1 Perca schrenkii
TTGGTGCGAAACTGAGTGATTGCAGCGTTCTCACCTGGCCAAACCCCCCCTCCCCCCGAGGGGAAAAATCAACTCTAAGTTAATGTAACACAATGTGCAAAAGTACAAAAGCGACATAAAATTAAACTTTGTTCAATTGAACAGAGTAAAATATATACAAAACATGTATGGAGCACACACACACACACACACACACACACACACACACACACTCACACTAAAGGTTAACATTGAACAGCGAAAAACTCAGTTATTCATAGACTTTTGTGCACATTATAACATTAACTTAGTTAAGCTACTGAACTACCTAACAGGGGCGGTGTGTTCATTAGGGCGATATGGGCGACGCACTGCCAAACGGGAAAAGGAAGGGATTTTTTTTCTAATCAATTATATCACGGCAACAGTCGTTATCAGTGTTCTAATCCAGACGTCTGATCTGCCACTAAATGTCCAATCAGGCTAAAGTCGTGCTTCAAATGGCCCCGCCCCTTTTGGGGCGATTTCAGTCAGGTTGAAAATCGCCCTAGAAGTCTCTCATAGACTCTCATGTAAAATCTTTTTTTTTCAAATATCAGAGCTTTCAATACAATCTCTATGGGTTCCGGGAGGGCTTGCACTTACGTGCTTTCGTCATACGTAACATAACCATGAACGTAACTAAGAAAAGAGCGGGTAGCAGCGTCAATCAATTCACGTACTACTGTCAAGATGGCTAGCGTTCAGTGCAACTCGATTGTCTCTTTGAAAGAAGTTCCTTTTTCTCGGCGAACAAATGAAGATAAATTGGCAACGAAACAATTAGGACCTCCCAGACCAAATTTAATAATTCAACAGGTTTCTACTAAAAGGGGGAAAGTCCTACACCCGAGGATTTTCCAAAAAATTGGTACGAACGAAAAACCTGGCTAGCAGGCTGCGATGTGGCTAATGCAGTCTTCTGCTACCCCTGCTTACTCTTTCACCCTGAAGGCGGCACGGCAGACAGCACCGCTTGGACAGCGACTGGGGTAACGGACATGCACCATCTTTCAGAAAAGATTAAGAAACATGAGCTGTCAAAGACCCACATGGATAGCTGTTTGAGATTGTCTGCTTTGGGGAGAGTGAACATTGCCACTCAACTGGATGAAGGATACAGGCTAGCTGTCCGCCGCCACAACGATGAGGTTAGCAAGAACCGCCACATCCTCAGCTGGTGTTGTGCCGGAAAAAGACTGCCTGCCGAAATACGACTGCACGCCGCTAGAGGGCAATGTTGGTCAGTCTAAATAGTTATGTGCACCAATATTAACCAGGTCACTTTTGAAGGGCTTCAGCCTCAAATGTTTTTCTTGTAGCCCCGACTGTCATTAGCCTAGTTGTTTTAAGCAACACAAAGTTTAAGTTCCCATGTTGCCGTGAAGTTAACAGTCTACATGGTTCAGGCTCAAACTCACGGAGCTCTGGAGCAGACCCGTGCGTCGCTTTGTGTGTGTGTTCTGTATATAAAATGTAGGCCTAATAATGTAAATTTAATAAATGTGACTGAGGTCTACTAAAAGTCCTGAAAAGTTTGAAAAAAATGCAGAAGCCAATTGTGTGATTGTCAGACGTTGCTGTCCTGAGTTAGGGGGGCAGTCACATTTCGGCAGGTCCCATATAGGCTACCCTTGCCAAAAAAGGACTGCACCCCCATAACTCAGGATTGCAAAGGCTGACAAAGACAAACTTTTCGGGACTTTTAGTAGACCTCATAACATGCAAGTATAGCAAATTGTGTGATTGTCAGACGTTGCTGTCCTGAGTTAGGGGGGGGCAGTGGTATTTCGGCAGGAAGTCTTTTTTCGGCACAACACCTGTTAATCCAGTGTGTGAAGTTTTGCGGAGTGTTTGAGTTAGCTTTGCGAGGCAAAGATGAAACTGAGAGCTCAGTTGGCTCCACCAACCCTGGTATTTTTCTTGGACTTGTCAACTTTGTGGCACAGTTAGATGAGGTGTTTGATGACCATCTTAAAAATGCTAAAGTTTTTCAAGGGCACATCAAAGACCATTCAAAACTAGCTACTGGAGTGTATGCTAGCGGTCATGAGGGAACATATTGTGGAGGAGGTGAAGTCGGCGAACTATGTAGCCATCCAGGCTGACGAGACCACGGACGTTTCTACACAGACACAGCTGGTGCTTGTGCTAAGGTACATTGATAGCAACCACAAAGTGCAGGAGCGCTTTTTTGAGTTTCTTCCCATCTCGGAATCAACCTCAGTCTCAATCGCCAGTGTGCTTTTTGGAGAGACTGAACGGTCTTTTTGCCGACGACGAGAAAGTCAAACTAATTGCGCAAGCTTACGATGGAGCCAGTGTGATGAGGGGAGAGAAGGCTGGTGTGCAGCAAAAGGTGCGTGAGCATTTCAAGAATGCCCATTACGTGCATTGCTATGCGCATCAGCTGAATTTGATCATGCAGCAAGCTACTTCTCGCATCAAAAAAGTGAACATTTTCTTTTCCGATCTGAGCGGGATTGCAACTTTTTTTTCCCGGTCACCCAAACGCACCAGCATTCTTGACCAGACTGTTGCACGAAGACTGCCCAGAGCTTCATCCACACGGTGGAACTTCAACAGCAGAGTCGTGAACACTGTCTACGAGAATCGAGACGACCTCATCGAATGTTTTGAAGCCATCCGGACGGGTTCATTGGGTTCATTTGACCAGCCCACCGTGAGAGAGGCATCTGGCTACGTGAGGATGCTACATGATGAAGATTTTATTTTTTTTTCCTGGGGCTTTTTTCACAAAATCATGCCCCCACGTCGACATTCTGTACCAGAAGCTACAGAAGAAGGACATCGATGCTGTCTTCATCAAACGTGCCCTCGACAGCTTCACAAGCAGTGTGCAGGCCATAAGGTAAGATTAAACAATATCATTCGATCTTTCTCAAAGCAGAGCTTTATTTGAAAATGTATGCATGAAAGGAGACTGCATTTGTGTTTGAAATTACATTATTCTCATTATATATGGCCAGTGGTGTAATCTAGCTTACTTTATATACTATGTGTACTGTACAGTGGTGCTCATAAGTGTATGAACACATGCTAAAGTTGACTAAAAAGAGGAATAAAAAAAATCATCTTTTGGAAATTGATCTTAATGACTTAATTAAAAAAGTTGGAAAATCCAACCTTTAAGGACACCAATTTTCTTTTCTTTTTTTATTCCTCTTTTTAGTCAACTTTAGCATGGGCTCATAAGCTTATGAGCACCACTGTATACTGTGCTGAACATCCAGGCTATGTGAGACACAAAGGCTAACTTAAACACTAAAGACTTTATGCATCCCTGCCCATTTTAAGTGGAACTGAAGTATTTGTACTATACATGGATACATTGCATATACCTGTGCATCACATAGACAACAATACTGTACAAAGCCAACAAACACATTGGTCTGTTTGCCTTCAGGGACTCCTCTCAACAGCAGCTGCAAGAAGCAACAGGAGCCAAAAGACCCAGAACAGCTTTGAGAGAAGAGGAGAAGCAGAGGCTGTCTGAAGAGGTCTGCAACACCATCCTGGATCACACCAAAGAAAGGTTCTCTTTCTCTGGCCACCTTGTGAGTGCTACCTTACTGCAGGCAGACATGTTTGAAAGGTACTGCCATTCATTTCCTGATGAGGCTCTGAATGCCACTGTGAATGCATACCCCATGCTGAGCAAGGCAAAGCTCAAGACAGAACTCTCTCTGATCTATGAGAATCCTGAATTCAAGGGCTGCTGTGGTGCACTGGCACTGTACCAGGTTCTCATGAGCTACAACCTCCAGGAGACGTTCTCTGAGACTGTGACTCTGTTGAACATCCTCATAACTACTCCCATGACAACAGCTGAAGCTGAGAGATGTTTCTCAACTTTGACACGAGTTAAGACATTCCTGCGAAATTCAATGGGCCAGGAACGTCTGAATGCACTGGCCATGCTTTCCATGGAGAGGGAACTAGTCCTCAGCATGCCTGATTTCAATGAGAAAGTCATTGACCGCTTTGCTGCATTGAAAGAGAGAAGAGCACAGTTTCACTACAAGTAATGTAGCCTCTCTCTCTCTTTGTCCCTCCCTGTCTGTCTCTTTAACACACACACACGCCCAAATCAGTTCACAGTTGGTGTTGTTTAAAATACTTATTTTTCATTCAAAAAAAAGTAAAAAGAAATCTGTTCATGTTCATGTTTTACAAATCTATACAATTGGCCAGAATATGGTTGTTCATATTTACAAATCTATACAATTGGCCAGAATATGGTTGTTCATATTTACAAATCTATACAATTGGCCAGAATATGGTTGTTCATATTTGCAAATCTATACAAATGGCCAGAATATGGTTGTTCATTTTTACAAAGCCATACAGATAGCTGTGTTTACCTTTTTTCTAGAAATTATTTTCAAATTCTGTTTTCAGGCAAAATGTCTATCACTGTTCATTTTCACAAATCTATACAAGAGGGCAGAATATGGAAGTCTAAACAGATTTCTTATTACCAATAACTTGCATCAGTGTTTTCAGTAGCCTCTATCAAAAGCTCCTGCTTGCTTGTTGTGAATTATGCTCAGGTGCACATATTTCCAATTCAACCATGAGGCCTTTTTGAAGTAAGTAATGTGTGTATCAGAATTCTTTAGTTAAACTTAGCAGCACCTCATCATTCTGGTTTGGTCTTCAATGTGTAAAGCCAAGATGCCCAGACCACACTAGGTCAAGCCTCACTTGTTCATTCCCCTATTTGGGACAACGTTACTTTGCGTTTATTAAGTAGCACTTTGGTCATATCCTACATTCCACAAAATGTAGTTCTAAAGATCCACTTCTCTCAACAATTTGTCTACTTGTTATTGCCATGCTGTTACTATTTATTGTGTAATTGTGGATTTCTCTTTTACTCTTAAACATTATTTGGCTGCAATACTATTGAAATGTTGTAAATGTGGTGAAAGATCTTGTTGATCCTGCAATCTGAACAAATACCAAGATGCTGTATTTTCAGCTGATATTTCATTTGTTTATGGAAATGCATATTGTTTATGCAGTGTTGAGGAATGTGAAAGAACACCCTTGATTATTTTTACTGTGATAACTTATTTTGCTTTTGTAAGCCAACACTTTTGAGATCAGTCAATAAATGCTTCTGGTATTGACTTATATGCTGCCCCTGTCTTCATGTTGTTGCTGGACATATCTTTTTTAAAATGTGTGTAGGTCACCTAAATCATCAGAAAAATTGCCCCCCCTGAAAATTTTTTCAGGAGCCGCCACTGCTACCTAACATTAGTGCTGTAGCTAAGTTAACTGTATAGTAATGTTAGCTACAAAGCCAACAATAGTGATGTTGCCTACTATTTTAGTTTGTTTGTAATATTGTTAATCTCGGGCCAAGAGGATACTCTGTGATTTTGTGAGTGCAGCACATCGTCTTTTAGCAAGATGGCGGAGCGCGTATACTTAGCGAATCGGTGTTGGTGCTCTCCCGGGTTCAAGTCTGTTTTTTAGTTGGCAAAAGTGCCCCGAAGTCCCCTGGAGGTGCTAGCAGCTTTTTTTCTCCACCCAGCTGTGAGACAGGATGCGCTGCGGCTCGCCATTTGCAGCGTCTCATACAAAGTGTTTTCATGGTGAGCAAATCTGAGAATCAAGAAAGTACATAAATGATATAAATAAAGGATTACGTTATTGATATAAATGACCGATTCTGTGCAATGCATCCCCTGCTTGCCAACCCTTTTGATTTCCTTTCTCTCTCCCTTCTGTCTTCCTTGACAGACCGATGAGGTTATACAATATACAGTATATATACAGTGCCCTACACAATTATTGGCACCCCTGTTTAAGATGGGGTCATGGACTTCTAAAAATTCTACTTTTTTTTAAACAACATAGAACCCAAATGCAAAAAAAGAGAAAAATCCAACCTTTTATTGAGGTACATTACTTTGGTGGTAAAAAAAAAAAAATCACACATTCAGAAAAAAAAACTTGAAATCATGTGTCCCACAATTATTGGCACCCCTGATGTTAATACTTTGTACAACCCCCTTTTGCCAACAAGACAGCACTTAATCTCCTTCTATAACATTTCACAAGATTGGAGAACACAGAGAGAGGGATCTTTGACCATTCTTCTTTGCACAATCTTTTCTAGATCATCCAGAGTCCTGGGTCCTCTCTCATGCACTCTCCTCTTTAGCTCACCCCACAGGTTTTCGATTGGGTTGAGGTCTGGGGACTGAGATGGCCAGGGGAGGACCTTGAGTTTGTGACTGCTGAACCATTTTTTGTGTAGATTTTTGCCACATGTTTAGGATCATTATCCTGCTGAAAGACCCAGTGACGACCCATCTTCAGCTTTCTGGCAGAGGCCATCAGGTTTTTATTTAAAATGTCCTGGTAGTTCAAAGCATTCATAATGCCATGCACCCTAACAAGGTTCCCAGGGCCTTTGGAAGAGAAACAGCCCCAAAGCATCACAGATCCTCCACCATACTTCACGGTGGTGAAGGTGCTTTTCGGCATACTCATCTTTTGTTTTACGCCAGACCCACTTAGAGTGTTTGTTGCCAAAAAGCTCAATCTTAGTCTCATCTGACCAAAGCACACAATCCCAGTTGAAGTCCCAGTGCCGCTTAGCAAACTCCAGACGTTTACGTTTGTGAGTGTTAGTGAGAAAAGGCTTTTTCCTTGCATGCCTCCCAAACAGCTTGTTGGCATGTAGAGAGCGTCTGATGTTTTTTTTGAGACTTTGTGACCCTAAGATGCCACTCTTTGATGCAATTCTGTGACAGTGAGTTTAGGACTTTTTTTTACTTCTCTTACCATCCTCCTCACTGTGCGTTGTGGCAAGATAAACTTGGGACCTCTTCCAGCCTTGTTTGTCACTGTTCCAGTTGTTTTAAACTTCTTAATGATTCCTCTGACTGTAGATACGGCAAGTTAAGGCGAGTGGCTATTTTCTTGTAGCCATAACCTGATTTATGAAGGTCAACACACATCTGCCTTACTTGAATTGTGTGTTCTCTTGTCTTTGCCATGTTGACAAATGGGTAAGAGAATTAGGACTCTGTGTCACATCATATTTATACCCCAGGGAAACAGGAAGTCATGAATTACTATTTAAAAGTTCATAGATACCCTGACCAACTTTAGCAACTACAGAAAAATATATTTAAAAAAAAATCTATTAAATTTTTCAGCGGAATTGTTAGGGGTGCCAATAATTGTGGGACACATGATTTCAAGTTTTCTTTTTCTAAATGCGATTTTTTTTTTTTTCCACCAAAGTAATGTACTTAAATAAAAGGTTGGATTTTTCTCTTTTTTTGCATTTGAGTTCTATGTTGTTTAAAAAAAAAGGAGAATTTTTAGAAGTCCATGACCCCATCTTAAACAGGGGTCCCAATAATTGTGGAGGGCACTGTATCTTTGTTAGGTAGGATTAACTTGGTCAAGATGATCATCTCCCCTAAAATCCAATATATTCTGTACATGCTTCCATTAAGTTTTCCCCCTAGCCTCTTGAAACTATACAATTCTGTCGTGGAGAGCTATATATGGGCAGGCAAAAAACCAAGCTTTAACCGATCCAAATTATATGCGGCCAAAGAAAGTGGAGGCTTATCATTGTCTAAAATAGAGTGGTATCATTATGCCTTTTCACTTTCCCAGCTAGCCAAAATAAATAATGTGCGGGAGCAGGTGCCTTCCTGGGTTAAAATAGAAGAGGAACTGGTGGCTCCGACCTCCCTTGAGGCGTTTCTTACTCAAATGGGAAGACCGGTACCCTTTAAGGACCCAGTTTTGACCTTTGTACCGGAAACTTGGATGAGTGCTCATCAACATATAAAATGTAGCCCGCATCTTACCCCTAAATCTTCTATTTGGTATAACAAAAAAATATTAATTGGCAAAAAATCTATTATGTGGGAGAAATGGGCAAAAGCAGGAATAAACTTGCTTGGTGACTTGCTTAGCGAAAATGGATTGAGGTCATTTGATGAAATTAAGCAAGAATATAACCTTACACAAGAGGACTTTTGGAAATTTCTACAAATTGGGCACTGCATTAAAGCTACTCGGGGGAAGAACCCTGACCCTGTGACCAGGATTCAGGAGTTAGTCCAGGTAACTAAATGTAAAAAATGTGGAGCCTCTAAATTTTATGAGACCCCACATGGAGGGCTTGAGATTGTGCTGGGAGAAAGATGTGGGCGATCAGATCTCAGCTGATAGATGGATGAAGTTGGTTGCGTCTTGGCATAAATGTTCTCGTGAAGCGCAATCTCAGCTTATTCTGTACAAATTACTTAATAGAAACCACTGGACCAAATGGCCAAACTAAAACTTAAGGACAGTAACACATGTTGGAGGTGTGAGAAGGAAGTGGTAAAAAATGCACATTTGTGGGATAGGGTTGTTACCCTCTTGAATGATCTATTTGGATTACAACTCACCAGGACCCCAGCTCTGTGTATTCTGGTTCTGCTGCCAGACAATAACACTCTGACCGGTAGACAAAGACTATGGATACGTCTGGCTACTACAACAGGATGTATTATAATTCTACGGCACTGGAAGTCATTTACTCTGTGCTGTTTTAGGGAATGGACTGAACAAATGACAAGAATGGCTACGTATGAGTGAGTCACTTACAGAGTAATGGGGAGAGAGGATATCTTTAATCAAGTCTGGGGTTCCTTCCTGATGGCAATAGAGGGGTTGTCTGTCTGAATATAAGGCACCGGTTCTGATCCAATCCAATATAGCGTCTGACTAATAGAATAATGTATTGTAATGTAAGGCACATGTTTTTTGTTGTTGTTGTTGTTGTTGTTGTTGTATTTTTTTTCTTCTTTCTGTATTCGTAAAACCGGACAGTGGATGATATAGATGTTGTGTCAGTTGTGATGGTGACATAGGTTGTACTGTCTGTCAAAAATATTAATAAATAAAAAAATAAATAAAAAAAAGAACAGGGGTCACAAGCCTGCAGGGCATTAATCAGTTAAACAGACAGAACCAGATACTCTTAATGGCCGTTTTCCAATCGTCCCTATTTCTCACTTACTGATAGGCATTTCAGACGTATAAAGCATTCTGTGAAAAAAACTGCAGGCCTTTCATTCATTTAAATGTAATAGGGCCACTCTGTTGAGGCAGTAGGGCTTTGTTAAATAAAAAAAGCAGTGGTACAATTTTTGCTGGCAGGTAATGTGACGTCATCCAGAAAGCAGAAAGGTGTCGCGTCTGTAAATAGGGTCAGGAAAGGAGGAATTAATTAAAGTCAGAGAGAAACTAGGTCTAGGGTTAAATATGATGGAAAAGTATTTGTTGTATTTTATTAGCCTTCATACTCCTGGGCATCTGAGGCCCTGTTTACACGATGACGCTCTCGGGTTGTACAAAGTATTAACATCAGGGGTGCCAATAATTGTGGGACACATGATTTCAAGTTTTTTTTTTCTAAATGTGTGATTTTTTTTTTTTACCACCAAAATAATGTACCTAAATAAAAGGTTGGATTTTTCTCTTTTTTTGCATTTGGGTTCTATGTTGTTTAAAAAAAAGGAGAATTTTGAGAAGTCCATGACCCCATCTTAAACAGGGGTGCCAATAATTGTGGAGGGCACTGTATATTGCAATATATGTTATAAGCTCTACATATGATTCACCTAGCTAGTTACCTATTATTTATTATATACACATATACTGTATCTGTATTGCATCTAACTTGTTAAATATCTTCTGCACTGTTTGCACTGCCACTGTTCAGTGTTACTTTGCCTCATCAAAGTGCCTTTATTTGTCATTTACGTTATAGCAGATAGAGGACGCTACCTCGTCATACGTATGTTTTTTTCTTGTGTTCTATTTCTGATGGTCTCTGATAGTTACCACACTTTTTGTTGTATGCCTACAATGAAAAGTGAAATGTCTTATGACTTGCAATATTATCACGCAGTCTCCTTCCCATTTCCTAACATATCTGAATTTATTCTTAGGGAGCCATTAGACCTGTATCCCAGGCCAGTACCTCCCAGAGTATTGGCTGCCAGACTGACCCCCTTCCAAAAAGATCTGTTGGAACCCAACTATCCAAGGACACTCTTTAGACTCACGTCAGAAGCAGAGGTTAGTGAAATTGAATTTCCATTTGTAAATTATGTTAGTTTACCTGCAAAGTTGTATTTTGTTTACATTTTTATTTATAAGCTGATAAGTCAAAAGTAATCATTTGAATGATTACTGGTAATAGTTATTCCCAAATTATACAGTATATATATGGACCATATACCACTCGGTGTGTTTGTGTATGTTGCTTTAATGATTTTAATGCGATGTGCACTTACGATACCAAGACACATCCCTCGTGTGTGTAAACATACTTGGCAATAAAGCTTTTCTGATTCTGATTCTGATTCTGATATATTCCCATTGCAGTTGAAAGAGGAAAAAAAAGAGAACACAAATATGGGAACCTTATCAGAGAGATTTAAAAGAGTACAAAAAAATAACTTTTGATCTGTGCCATTTCCTCAGGTAGCTTAGCACAGTGTGTAGACTTGTATTTCTTTGTACTGGAGTAATAAAATACACACCCATTACATCATTTGCATTGTTGTTGTTGCAGACTCTCTCTCTCAGCATTCCACTTCAATGAGAATACCAACCGGCCACATTCAACAAGTGCTCTGTGAGAGCCTGCCTTTAAACTGGCCTTCTCTAAAGGGAAGAAAGGGGGATGGAGCCTCAAACGAAGGAAAATTGAGCTCGACATTCTGTAAGTAAATTATCACAACAACATGCAACATTAATTCAATTAAATTTTATTTATAGTGTCAAATCACAACAGAAGTTTTCTCAGGGCACTTCATGTACAGCAGGTCTAATTTACACACCACGCAGAAAGTGGTGCAGCTGGGAAATGGGATCAGCTGGGGGAAACAGACAAAAGTTAAATCATAACACAGAATTTAGATTATTTTATGCTAAATTAACTGTACCTCTGCTGTTGCTCCTTCTTGCGCTAGCGTCATTGAGGTTGTCAGTCCAGCTGAGCTCAGACTGGCTCACCTCACTAAAAACAAAATGTTTCCACAAAAAGTTTTACCTGGACTGATGCCCATTGCTATTATTTTTATTGGTCATATTTCTATTATTATCTCTTCCTTTCTTGTTGGTGAACCTCTCTCTCTGCAAAATAATGAATTAATATGTTAGGGGAGAGCGGGGTAAGTTGTCACATGGGTAAGTTGTCACACTGCTCATAACTCCACCACTAGAAGCTCTATCTCAAAAATCAAATAGCCACTTTGTGTGACTTCTTCTTCTAAAGTCAACTTCCTCTTCACATGTGGTCAAGGTCGCTCTAATCTGAGGTTAGCACAATTTTCTTATTTATCGGCTTAAAAAGTAAAACAGCACTTAAAATTGTATGCAATACAACTTTGTTAGGTATGAATGTTATGTTATTTTGCACAAAATAGAGGAGACAATAACGTGTCTTTTGATACTTGAGCTGAATTGCTATGTTGAGTTTACCTTAAGGCTCAATCTTGCAAAAAGCTGTTTGAAATGTAAGGGAAGGAAGGGTAGGAGTCAAAATCTGGATCTACGAAGAACAAGGCAGCTAAAAGAAGAAACATTATACATGAGTCATCATCAGATGATTAAGAGTGCTTCTGCCTCGTCTGTGTGGAGCCATTTTCAAACAGTCGTCCGAAAGAGACCTGGGTAAAATGTGTAAAATGCAACAAATGGGCCCATAATGCTTGCACCTTAGGCCAGGCAATTTATGTGTGCCAGAATTTTGACTCTAAAGATGAGCCTGATTAGTCAAATACAGGGCATCCGTTTAGTTCAGGTTAAACATGTTAAGTTAAGCAAGTTATCTGCAGCTTTCCATTCAGTTATCATGAATCTATGTGCAAGACAGAAAACGTTAGGCTAATAACATTGTATGTGACCACACACACCCCCTGGCATCACATTTTAAACTACTGCCATCTATGCGTCGTTTCTGCTTACCCCTTCTGATCAAGAACAGATACAAATTTTCTTTCGTACCACAAGCCATAAAAGCCTTAAATCAGTCAGAATAAGTTAATCGTCCAGCTGGTCTGACCATACCCAAGGGTGTATAGCAGGGGTCGGCAACCTTTTTGATATGAAGTGCCCTTTTCAAAATTTCTTGTTTATTAGTGTGCCATGTCAACATTAAGTTTAATTATGACATCACATCAAAATGTAATATCCAGGGAATCTGTAATTTTATTCCATAGCAACATTTGATAACATTTATTTCTCATAATCAGGACCTTGTAATTATAATTATTGTATATTATTATTATGATTATGGAAACATGGTTTTAGTATGCAGTGTCCTGATTGGTGGTAGCCACATGTATTTGTTTTGGTATTATAATGCATCCAGAGGATGGTTTCAGAGTGGCTACAGGTATAAACAAGTTAAATTTAAGACTTTTTAAGACCACTTCTAAATGAAATTTAAGACTTGAATGCGGTGCGTTTGTAATTATGTTCAACGAGACACTGAACCAGACAACCAAAAGCAAACAACTGGACTTGCATGTGCGTTATTGGTTAAATGACCACGTCCAGTCAAGATTATATGGAGCAATTCATGGGCCATGCAACTGCCCAGGATCTACTTCAGCAAGTGTGCCATAAATATATTTATTAACTAACCTCTTGTATGTTGTGTATCATATAATTAAGCTTTACAGATTTGTCAACTGAATAACAACTATGGATAAGGCACTACACGTTAATTAGACAAATTAAAATGAATGAATTAAAAAGAGCCAAATTGAGTTTTAGAATGGTATTAGAATCTGCTGTTTACCTGCAAATATGTATAAATAGTATACAGTGCTGCTCATAAAAATAGCCCCACATCATCACATACCCTTCACCATACCTAGAGATTGGCATGTTTTCATTTCAGTTAGCCTCATAGCTGGTTTGATTTACATTGAGAAATGATTTTATAGAAAGTACCCCATGCCAATCTCTAGGTATGGTGAAGGGTATGTGATGATGTGGGGGGGCTATTTTAATTCCAAAGGCCAAGGGAACTTTATCAGGATGCATAGTATCCTGGATCCATGAAATAACTGGCCTTTAAAAATAGAAATCTGCCTGCCTCTATGGGAATTTAACATAGGGGTGTACTTACTTATGCCCCCTGTATTTTAAGAACATTTATTTATTTACGATACATTATTTATTCACAAAGAAAATTGGTGTCCTTAAAGGTTGGACTCTTCCTACTTTTTTTAATTAAGGAATTAAGATCAATTTCCAAAAGATGATTTTTGTATTCCTCTTTTTAGTCAACGTATCATGGGTTCATAAACTTATGAGCACCACTTGTCATTTAACCAATAACGCACATGCAACTCCAGTTGTTTGCTTTTGGTTGTGTGGTTCAGTGTCTTGTCGAACATAATTACAAACGCACCGCATTTTTGGACTTAGGTGATGAGTTATTTTTTTATATATGGCGCCAGTCCAAATTTAGCGTAACGTATCTGGTCTTGTCCTTTCCACAGGTAAATGACTGTACAAGCCCCGAATCTGGAAACATTGCTTTGAACACTTCTTCAATCCCGTCATTAGACCTGTAGGAATTGTGACATGTCAGTCTTCAGCACCCAAATTACCTCTGCTCGGAGTGTTGGTGTAGAGCCACAAATTGCTCGGAGGTCGGCTGGCATTGTTGGCTGTGGATTTTCCATCCTAACATCCAGCGTTGTAGCGTTGACATCGTTGCTAGCGGTACGGGCTGCTGGCGAGCCTTTACGTAGTACGTAGTTTACCAAGTTTGAAATTCTTCCGACACATAACGCAGTTCGCTTCATAAACATTCCCAGGCACCGACCTTAACCAATAATACTCGTTCTTTTCAAGCAATTTTTAATTGAACTTCCATTTCCCCATGTTTCTAGGTGGCTATTAACCATTGCTGTATTACCTGTATGCGGCGAAATTGCAAATCCCACTGACTATGGCCACGCCAAGACCCGCCCACGAAGCAGCTCGATTGGTCGGGGTTAGGCATTTGACCTCAGTTAAGGTTAAGGTTAGGATAGCCGATTGGTCAGGGGATAGGTCATGTACAAATGGGGTTACGTTACCTTGGGTAAAACATATTCGACCTGGCTGGCAGAACAGATTGCTTGCATTTTCGCGGTGACATGACACAAACATACCTATCCAATCTGAATTTAAGACAATTTAATACTTTTTAAGGCCTTATTTTTAGGGAAAGTGATTTAAGACTTTTTAAGACTTTTTAAGGACCCGCGGCCACCCTGGGTTTCTTCAGACAGCAAATTTCAAGATTCCCTGCAAACTAAGATAAACAGACTACAAACCGACAGTTTTTCTTTTAGCTTGTTTTGTAAAAAATTCGCAATTTGCAGAGTAGAGCTGTGTTTGCGTAAAACAGCGCGGTGGACAAGAGTGAACTGAGCAGACAGAGCAGATTGAAATATCGCTTTCTACATGTTGATGCCGGTCTACACAGGTGAGTGCATTGATAAGTAAAGACTTTTAACTCACAAAGGTTTTAATGTAGCCTACTTACAGTAACAAGACTAGCGTTAGTTCATCTGCCCCAGCAGCCGTTGGTAATCCTCTTTGTATTGTTCCCAGTCAGAGATATGAGTCAATCAAACAACCGTAAATAACAGGTCGTGCAACTGTGAACGTTGTAAAGCATGCGGATGAGAGAGTGCTTCAGCATTTCAACCATGATTTCAACACATCAATAACTCTCTTGCACACATATTGCCAGCGTGCCATTGGTTAAGGTCCTGCGTGCCTAAGGTTGCCGACGCCTGGTGTATAGTGTATTGTAGTGTGTGATGTATATTCTTCATTTTTTGTTTGTCGGTGTCTGATATAATAATTATTTGTTTATATTATGTCTGATGTCTTGTTATAAAGTGCCTTGCGATTGTGCCGCAAACCCAACTGCCCCACGGGGACAATAAAGTTATCTACTACTTAGAGTTTGAAGTTCAAAGTAAAGTGGTCTTGCCACTTAATGTCTTTTGATTGAAATGTATATTGTAGTGCTGTCAGTTAAACGCGTTATTAACGGCGTTAACGCAAAGCCATTTTAACGCCGACAATTTTTTTATCGCGCGATTAACGCATAGACAGTTAAAGGAGGATTCATGTTCTTTTGGATCTAGTTAGGAATCAAAGGACGCCAAGACCCGCCCTACGGGGGGTTGTTAGGATAGCCGATTGGTCAGGGGATAGGTCATGTACAAATGTGGGTTACGTTACCTTGGGTAAAACATATTCGACCTGGCTGGCAGAACAGATTGCTTGCATGTTCGCGGTGACATGACACAAACATACCTATCCAATCTGAATTTAAGACAATTTAATACTTTTTTAAGGCCTTATTTTTAGGGAAAGTGATTTAAGACTTTTTAAGACTTTTTAAGGACCCGCGGCCACCCTGGGTTTCTTCAGACAGCAAATTTCAAGATTCCCTGCAAACTAAGATAAACAGACTACAAACCGACAGTTTTTCTTTTAGCTTGTTTTGTAAAAATTCGCAATTTGCAGAGTAGAGCTGTGTTTGCGTAAAACAGCGCGGTGGACAAGAGTGAACTGAGCAGACAGAGCAGATTGAAATATCGCTTTCTACATGTTGATGCCGGTCTACACAGGTGAGTGCATTGATAAGTAAAGACTTTTAACTCACAAAGGTTTTAATGTAGCCTACTTACAGTAACAAGACTAGCGTTAGTTCATCTGCCCCAGCAGCCGTTGGTAATCCTCTTTGTATTGTTCCCAGTCAGAGATATGAGTCAATCAAACAACCGTAAATAACAGGTCGTGCAACTGTGAACGTTGTAAAGCATGCGGATGAGAGAGTGCTTCAGCATTTCAACCATGATTTCAACACATCAATAACTCTCTTGCACACATATTGCCAGCGTGCCATTGGTTAAGGTCCTGCGTGCCTAAGGTTGCCGACGCCTGGTGTATAGTGTATTGTAGTGTGTGATGTATATTCTTCATTTTTTGTTTGTCGGTGTCTGATATAATAATTATTTGTTTATATTATGTCTGATGTCTTGTTATAAAGTGCCTTGCGATTGTGCCGCAAACCCAACTGCCCCACGGGGACAATAAAGTTATCTACTACTTAGAGTTTGAAGTTCAAAGTAAAGTGGTCTTGCCACTTAATGTCTTTTGATTGAAATGTATATTGTAGTGCTGTCAGTTAAACGCGTTATTAACGGCGTTAACGCAAAGCCATTTTAACGCCGACAATTTTTTTATCGCGCGATTAACGCATAGACAGTTAAAGGAGGATTCATGTTCTTTTGGATCTAGTTAGGAATCAAAGGACGCCAAGACCCGCCCTACGGGGGTTGTTAGGATAGCCGATTGGTCAGGGGATAGGACCTGAACAAATGTGGTTACGTTACCTTGGACGCCTGGCCAATAGTAGTGATTGAAGGGCGGGTCTCGGCGTGGCCATAGCAGACCGGAAACAAAACAGACACACTGCAGCCGCAGCCGCAGCCGCACAGACTTGTTTGGGTCATAGCTTGCGAGCCGTGTAGCTAGCTAGTAGGCTCGTCACGGCGATTAGCTTCAGAGCGAGTAGTGACTCTACAGTCAGGGAGAGAAACAAAGTGGCTCCCCTGTTCTTTCTGACCACGGTGGGAAACCTGCAGCAGGGAAAGTTAACCCTCTGACGACCAGCCACGCTCGCCTCAGCAATGGAAAATAGAGGTAACACAGGGCTCCAGACTGCGACCAAATGGTCTGCAGTTTTGTCACGGCGATGCAGATAAAGTAGTTTCAAGTGTGGTTACAGTTTTTCATAACTTCACGCAGACAGCGTTTGCTGCGATATGATATTAATGGCGAGCCGAAAGCGCTCACGGTGCTGTTGACGTTACACTTCCTCGGAGATGAGCAGCAGGCACAACAGTGGTTTCTGACCCTGGGGACTGACTGACAGGCTGAGGTTGTAAGGCAAGGCCACTTTACTGCTACAGCACCTTTCAGAAACAAGGCAATTCAAAGTGCTTTACAAACATTAATGAAAATAAAACAGGCTAAAAAAATTATACAAATACAATAATAAACAAAATATATATATATTTTTACTGTCATATCATGCTGTCAGTTTACCTTATATGTTGCATCTTCAAAAGTGACACTGAATTTGAAAGAGCACATTGTAATTTCTGCGTCTATTATCAAAGTATTTATTAGTAATACAGTGGAAATTAGTATAAATGTGAATATTTGGTAAGCATGTTGATTTATGGTGTCTGCCCAAAAATTTTCAGTTGGGGGCCACTGTGCTCCTAGTGAAAAAAGTTAGTCTGGAGCCCTGTAACAGTGTTACATTATGTAACAGATTATTAGTTCCAAGTGAGAATGTTAGTGTGAAATTGAACACTACGTACAGTATATGCCAATGTTGTTCAATAAAAAAAATCATTTGCACAAAGCAAGCCGATCCACCTTTCCATGTTGATAAGAGCATTAAAATGAAAAAATATAAATGGGACAAAAAGAAATCAAGGGACATTTAGAATAGATAAAAATGTGAGATTAATTGCGATTAATCGTGAGTTAACTATGACATTAATGCTATTAATCGCGATTAAATATTTTAATCGTTTGACAGCACTAGTATATTGTTTTTCTCTAGGCATGATAGTTTATATTTCCAGTTCTGGAAATCAATATTCACAAATTAGTTGTGTTCTTATTTTTAGATAATCTAGTGTGACAATTTACCCGCCGATGGGGCAAATTGTCACAAGTGTACATTCTCTATTTAACTGTCTACAACTCCGTAATGAGATAAGATATGAAAATGTTATGAATACAACATATTTTCCCAAGACTTCCTTCTTTCATTTGGTATGACATTTATACTATTGTGATGTATGGTGCTCAGTAAATGTTAGACAGTGTGAAAAGTGTGACAACATACCCCTCTCTCCCCACACTACACTACACTTAAAGGACAATTCCTGCGCAAAATGAACCTAAGGGTTAATAACATATGTGTACCGAGTCGACCGTTCTCTGGGATATGTTTTCATGCTAATCAAATGTCTCTCTAGCTTGAAACAAACTACCGCAAACCAGGGGTTAGCTGCTAACGCTAGCTTTCGGGGCACATGGTATATCACTATTTCTACACCCCTAACAAGGCTCAAAATAGCACCACGCTTCCACGGTAGCATAATGAGGGGCCCTACATGCAATTCGAAGCATTGAAAACTTTGTAAGTGTACAGACAGTTTATTAAAAAGATAGATTATAAAGACAGTAGCGTTAATGTTTACATGCGGCCACCATCTTGGATAACAGTCATGACCAGTCGAACGACGAACGCCATGCAACCAGTAACCAGTAACATAGCTCAAACACAGTGCTCGGAATTATCCTTTAAAATTATTTTACATGAAACATTTATTTCTGTAAAAACAGGATCGCTCTCTGTAGCGTTCACACTTAAACTAGTTCATCACGTACTGACGATTACTTCTACTTCAGCGTTAGCTACTGATGCCCAGTGTATTGTGGAGCCTAGAGCGCCCTCTGCTGACTATGTTGAGCTTAGCAGGAACATCCTCACCCATTCAAACACATGTCCTCAAATTACCCTGTGACCAGACACTGATACACATAAGTAATACAGTAGTTTATTTATGTTTTGAGTCTTTAGCTTTAATCAGTTCAAATATATATATATATATAATATTTGCCTGTCTTGTATAAAACACCGTGTCACACCTTTAGTACATTGCTATTAAACATAACAGGTTAATGAATAAATAAATAAAACATAATTCATTCATTCCACAGGCTATGTGTTGTCCCTGACCCAGCACCTTTTACTAAAGAGCTGCAGAATATCACCATTCCAGAGGATCTTTACGCTGAGTTCTCTGTGCCATCCATGGAAGAGGCCTTTGCAGGATTTTTGTCAAGCTTCAATCCAGCACAGGTCAAAAACCAGTGTAGGTACTTTGTGCATACTCTGTCCTTATTCGAAGGACCACGCATGAAGGGATATCAACCCTGACCCTTCGACCAAGAAACCCCCAGCACCAGCTGACAAAACTTCTGTAGGCCAAATACCTGTAACGACTAAAACAGAAGAAATAGAAATGACATACTTAAACAGGTTACATGTTTTGATTTATGTATATAATTCAAACTGATGTATGTAAACATTTTGTTTAAATTTTTGCTGTCTTCAGTGAGGGGAGCCAGTCAGAGCTCAGGTTACTGCAACTGTTATTAGACTATTTCTACTACAGTTCATATCATTATATTACACCCACTGCTTTACATATTTAATATTTATATTATTGCATTAGTTGTTAATGTTAACTTGTTATTGTGGTTGCTGTTCATCTCTGTTCCACGAATGCCTGTTACCAACTTAGCATCTTTTCTAGGATTGTGGTGGTCCTGCTTGTCATTATTGTAATTATAAGTCCGCGGTTTCTGCCTGTTAAAAGGAAGTTTTTCCTCGCCACTGTCGCACCAAATGCTTGCTCTTGGTGGGAATTGTTGGGTCTCTGTAAATGAAATTGAATTGAACATTTGTAAGCTTCTGTTGCCAATTGTTTCTCTGCTGTGGCCCTCACACTTCTTGGTGTTGTACAACAGCAGTTTTCTGGTTTAATTAATGTAGCATAATATAATTAAAACAGCTGTATATAAATATATTATCAACTATTTGTTGGAGCACTTACTTTGTCATTACTCTGATTCTCAGAGGCCCATAATCAGCTCTGTAAATATTCAGTGCGTTCTGCAGTGAATAAGGGTTCAGACAGACAGGTTCCAGGCCTGGGTGGTCCACCATACACTGTGGTGGGTCAGGTAGCTCGTCACATCTTCTTCTGACCTTTCTAAAATATTACATACACCATTCAATTACATATGACAGTGATATTAACAAAAAGCAGGAAGCAAGGTAACCTGGTGATGCTGTGTCTTTGTGCTCACTTGACAATACTTGGTTTATTTCATCCTTTTTATTATTTACGTGAATGCAGTGAGATAAACCAGACAATAATTGTAACGTAATTTCCTTCATATTCGCAAATTCTGGTACATTTTATGAAACTACAGATAAGGTCGTACTATATCGTCTACCAGCGGTCACAGGTGACCTTCATGCTGCTGACACCTCTGCTTTTTCCAGGAAACAGCGGCGCACAGAGAGCCGGGGATAAGAGTAGGTGGGGGGCTGTTAGGTAATGTGCCGTGCACCGGAACATAGACACAGACACCATATAACGTTAGCCTTAGCCCCGAATAGCCACATCACTGAAGACACACTTCACATTAGCTGACTTTGTCTAAATCGTTACATAGCCTTCTCAAATAAAAACACACTCAAGTTACCACTCTGAAAGTTACCAGTCTTCAATTAGTGTTTAATAGACACATATAAAGGGTACAGATATAAGTTTAAGTGTCACCATATGGGACCTTTAAGTAAAAGTATGCAAGTATTATCAGGAAAATGTACTTAAATTATTCAAAGTAAAAGTACTCAGTGCAGAACTCTCCTCCCATTGTACAAAAGTATAAAGGATCCAACCAGCTGTGTGTTTAATGGTCTCATCATCTCAGCTGGACTTGTAGCCGGTATATTGTTGGCTAGTTTACTTTAGAATCAAACATCAGATTTTATAAACTACATGTGTTTTGTGTGCAGAAATCTTAATGTGTAAAGTAGTAACTAGTAACTAAAGCTGTAACAGATGAATGTAGTGGAGTAAAAAGTACAATATTTCTCTCTGAAATGTAGCGGAGTAGAAGTAGTGAAGTAGAAAGTGGCACGAAAAGAAAAGACTTTACTTATAGCTACATTGTGTAAGAATTTCTCCCATCTAACGGTGAATTTGAACCTGACAACTAACTGAATATTACTTTCGTTCTTTTCTCTTCATCAACTTCTTTTCTTTTCATCAACTTAGGGTGGCGATGGCGCACTGGATATGACACATGCCTTTGGTGTGGGAGATCTATGTTCAATTCCCACTGTGATGCATCAACCAATGTGTCCCTGAGCAAGACACTTAACCCCTAGTTGCTCCAGAGGCGTGCAGCCTGTAGTAATTGTAAGTCGCTTTGGATAAAAGCGTTAGCTAAATGACAGGTAATGTAATCAACTATATAATGTCAGTGTCAAATTGATTGTTTTGTCTGACCGACAACCCTAAACCCCAAGATATTCAATTTGTAATTATATAGACCAGCACAGACTTCAATTCATCCACAGAGTGTCCTCTTTGCTTGATAAATGGCCTAAATGATCTATCAAAAAAATAATTCATTTATTTTGTCATTTACGCAGTAATTTGAGCTTGGTATCCCTGAAATCTCAGAGTTACACGACATTTATTGCAAGAAGCTCATATGAGTTAATGGAACTTTGCAGTTCAGACGTCCCTGCAGACACCCTGAGTTCGACCATCCCCTCCTCCTCCTCTTTCAGTTTTTCGCGTTCCTTCTGCAAGGCTGCATTGTCAGCAGGACGACAAAGAATGGACAAACGCTGGAATAAAAAAAAAGGGAAGTAAGGTTTTACACAACTGTAAAATCATGAGTACGTAGGGCTAGACAATATATCGATAGCGATGTATAGGGCTAGATATCGTCTAAAACGTACAATATGTAACTTTCTCTCAACCAAAACAATGGATTGTAAACACAGAGACGTTTGATGACGTTGGGAAGTTGCGTGGAATTATGGGAGTTTTTATTGCTAAACACATCATCGATTAGAATGCATCTGTTCACGGACGAGTTTACCCATTCAAGTTTATTCACGTTATGTTTAGTAATGTTTGTTCATGTCATGCTAATAAAATAGCTGCAGTTTCCCCAACTTAATTACATTTTATTGATTCAATCTGTATTGGTAGCTAGCAGACCAGTTAGCTAGTGAGCCAGCAAGCTAACACTATCGGCTAACGTTAGTAGTTTTTAGCTGCTGGCTAATAATTAGCCAGCAGCTAAAACCACACTATTATAGTATATTTCACATGCCGATGTCACCTTTTGGATTTTACTGGGCGGACGGGGTTTGATGTAACCCTAGCTAGCTTCTCAACGAGGCTGAGAGACGGGTGTGGGTGGGGATTGCAGGGGGAATCTCCAGGACGGCTACGATATTCAATTGCTGTTGTCAGCAGCAGGAGAACATCTCCCAGCTGCCCGATCTCCCCCTTCACTTTTCTGTAATCTTAACTATTTGTTTTGGTGCTTAACCCACCTTTTGTCGGGTTAATTTAGCTAGCTAACTGTAAAAACAGCTAAACGTGAAGGGGGGAGAAATTTGGCAGGGAGGAGATTTTCGGTACAATCACCAGTAGCGCTAATGGATACGTAGCTAACTAACATTATGGATCGCCGATGTTGTGACTGGGATGCCTGGGTCTGATATTCTCTGTTTCCCGACACTTCATTAAACTACCGTTAGCGTTGTAAGCACCCGGCACCGGCTGAGGCTAACGGTAAATAGCTATTGCTACATGTCCCGGCTGTGTTGTCAGCTAACATCCCGAATGAAGTTTCTTTGTGCCGGGGGATTGAGGCAGGCAGACCGGAGTGTGCTAGCTGGCTAAATTAGCATTAGATTAATCATCTATCTATACAGCTAACGTTAACGTTACTAGCAAACTTATTCGTGGGTTAGCGCAGTGCTGCTTTTATCCATGGTCAAAACAATCATACTACTAATAACTTTATGAGCGTGTTGATCAAGGTTGTAACCATATAATATTATCCACCAAGCATTAGCTAGCATTGACATTAGCTACTTGTCAACCAGCACATACATTGTAATAACATTAAGCTGGATTAATAGTGTATGTATAATGTATCAATAAATAAGGTTTCTGCTGTATTACTGTGTTGCAAAGTGGCATGCAATTAATCACAAAATGATGCCTTTTGGCAGAAAAAGCAGTATTTTTTTCTGTGACATTGTATGTGTACAATTACTCTTGAACGTAACATCTGGGTGCCCGTGTTTTGATGGAAGTTACGAGTAACTAGATGGTGAAAGGTTATATGACGCCACTGACGGGCGACTAAATGAAACGTGACGTGTCTGAAAATAAAATAACAGATTTCTCTGGGTTTGCCATTTGATGCAAACATTTGGGATAGTGTAATTACCTAACTCAAAAAAAGATATAACATAGGTATGGTCGTTTTTAGACATTTTAATGTAGAAAAGTTATATATTGTACCTTTAAATGTTGGCTTTTCGTAATATTGTAATATAAGTGTTGTCTTTTCCTAGTTTTAAAGGCTAGGCTACATACCAGTAAAGTGATGCAACTTATTTTACTTACTTAGTCGATATATCCACATTACTGATGATTATTTATCAAAAATGTCATTGTCTAAACATTTTGTGGAAGCACCAACTGTCAACTAGGCATGGGCCGGTTACCGGTTTCAAGGTAGACCGAGGTTTGAAAAAGTCACAGTTTCAAAACCGTTCATAACGTTCATAAGGTATGAGCTGTTTTTTATGAGTCGTCAAGGACAGAAAGTGCAGTTTAGAAATCCCTCTCTCTGCCAGTGTGCAGTGTGTTTCAAAATAAAATACATTGTGTTCAGTGGAAAAAAAGTTGCTGTTTTCTGCCCAGACATTTAAAAAATACATTTATAGCTGTCATTGCAATACCATGAAACCGTGATATTTTAGGGTAACGTACCATCAGAATCTTCTACTGGTCTATGCCCACTGTCAACCCTACAATATTGCAGCAATAGAGGTATTTGGTCAAATCTATTGTGATATATTTTATATATTCTCCATATTGCCCAGCTCTGAGTACAGTAAAGTGAGCACTATTGTGCTGGGGACAAGAGATTTACTGTACGTGCACACCGCCGCCGACTTGAGCTTCTAAAGATACCGGAAGTCATAAATTTGGGTTTTCTCAGCTGCAAGGAGCGTCAAATCTGTCGGCGTTGCGTTTTGGGCGTTTTGAGCGTCCAGAGCGTCAATCAGAAAGTTGAACTTTGGTCAACTTTATGATAATGAGCTATGACGGGAAAACGCGGCGCCACATGCCGGCCAAAACAACGGAACGGGCCGCCACTCGCGATCGGGGAAACGAGGCGCCACACGCCAGCCAAAACAACGGCACGGGCCGCCACTCGCGATCGGGGAAACGAGGCGCCACACGGTGGCCAAAACAACGGCACGGGCCGCAACTCGCGATCGGGGAAATGCGGCGCCACACGCCGGCCAAAACAACGGCACGGGCCGCCACGGGCCGCCACTCGCGGGCCGCCACTCGCAGGACACGGGAAATGAAACGCCACAATAACGAGACGGTTGGGGTTAGGAAAATAAAAGAACGGGGTAAGGAACCGTCACACGCGGGACACGCCGACAAAGGAACTGCAACACGCGGGACAAAGGTACTGCCACACGCGGGGCGCAATCCCCGGTCTCCGGCGTGAAAGTCCTGTGTTTTCTGACCCATCCACCACCCCGACCAACCTCCCTATGCGGACTTTCGCCTTATCAACTGTTGCTCGCTACTCGCTTTTGTTCTGGAATCACGAAATATGCTTCCCATTAAAATGCATTGCTTTCAATTTCGTAATCGCCACACGAAAAAAACGGCATTTACTTAACCTGTCCACGACTTAATAGATTACAATAACGTGACTATATAACGACCTGGCATGAGACTGGGCTGGAAATCTCATAATCACAGTTGCTGGGTTCCCCTATCATTTATCATATGACGCTGTTTGCGTATAGGGACCAGTTAACGTTACCTGCCATCACATCACGTCTCTAAATAGTCCGCTCACGGTGAATTCCTGCACGGATGTTCGCTCTGCCTGCATTCTGCTGCGGTTCAGTGGCTAATGAGCGAGCTAACTGCTAACAGACACATCTGTGACCAACAAACAATACAAATTCTGTCCTTATATATGTAATTTATAAAAGGTTTCTAGTGTCAGTGTATTGGCCGTGCAGTGGCTGCTTGTGCTTCAATTGTGTGTTGAACATGATCGAAGAATGCTGCCACGTCAGAGCGGCCAAAGCGTCAAACAGCTTCCCCGTACTTTTTGACAAGCGTCCTTGACAGGGCGGCCAGAGCTTCTTTGCAGCTCAAGTCGGCAGCGGTGTATACAGTTAGATAAATACAGATACACCATATAATATAGTCACATCCCAAGGCTGGTGTTAGACCTTACAGAAGAGGTTGGTTCAGTTTCCATTGTTACTTTCCAACTGTCATGCACTCTATGTTGAGGTTTTTATGGTATTATTGGTTTGCTGTGTATTTTTCTCACATTGTACAAGATCTACTAACTGTTCTTTGAACACTGACCTGTCTGAAGGTTCCTGCTGTCAAACACATCTGTCCAGCTGCCCACAGTGGCACCATGAGAACAGAGGAGAGGGTCATGGCCCATCCTAGAGCATACGCCCAGTCAGGGTAAACGTACCAGTCGTTGATCCTTAGGTGTTGGTAATCAACCAGGTACAGGATAAAGGAACTCTGGGAAGGTGCAGAGAGTGCAGATGTGTACCCACTCTGTCGTTCTCTGGGACAGGTTTTCATGCTAATTGATTGTGTTTGGAGCTTCAACGAAGCTAGCCCGGACCGGTTAACCTAGCTTACAACACTAGCTAGTATTCGGGGCACAGGGAAATTAAAAACAAATCGCTATTTATACCACAAAAAAGGCTCGAAATATCACCAAACTTCAACGGTTGCATAGTGAGGGTCCCTACATGTTAACCGAAGCCCTGAGAACTTTGTAAGTGTACAGACGAAGAGCTGTGAGAGCTCCGTGAAAGGGCTACGAGAGAGAGAGCTACCGGTAGTCAATGCCGCAACACAGCCTCGTACTTCGGGAAACTGGTGGTGTACCTGCGGACATTGTGAAGCTATGGCCACCGGACAGGAGTGTCTGTGTTGCACGGAGTGGGACCTGTTGCATCACGACACCCAAGAGACGCTGTGTTTTGTACAGTCTGAAGATTCCCCCTCTCTGATGAACAGGGAAACTTTTTTCCAAGTCTCGAAAAAAAAATTGGAGACGGCGACCCAGACCGGAGGGACAAGATGGACAGTTATCCAGTCAGTAAGTAAACTAGCTAGCTAGACAAGTTATGTTTACATCGGTGTGATTATTTCAGATATATTGTGCAAATTGCTTTTGATTTTAGTTCGCCAGCTGCAAGTCATGACTGGTTTCCCGAAGTGTGAGGCTCTGTTGCGGCATGGCTCTCTCTCTCGTAGCCCTTTCACGGAGCTCCCGCAGCTCTTCGTCTGTACACTTACAAAGTTCTCAGTGCTTCGGTTAACATGTAGGGACCCTCACTATGCTACCGTTGAAGTTTGGTGATATTTTGAGCCTTTTTTTGTGGTATAAATAGCGGATTTGTTTTTACTTTCCCTGTGCCCGAATACAAGCTAGCGTTGTAAGCTAGGTTAACCAGCAGTCCGCACTAGCTTCGTTGAAGCTCCAAACACAATCAATTAGCATGAAAACCTGTCCCAGAGAACGACAGAGTGGGTACACATCTGTTATTAACCCCTAGGTTCGTCCTTTAAGCCTACAGTCAAAATGAAAAGGCTAAACGGCAGACGTGTTCATCTCGCTGTTACTGTACTGTCAATAGCCGGTACGTGGGTACACAACCAATACACGTCACTACCCCAGAATGTATTGCGACGTAAATAACCATGGCGGCCTACGAGGGAACATATTTTCTGCATTTTTTAACAAAAAAACAAAACATTTGGCATGTTTTTGTAGCACCTTTTTATAGCTGACGCCCACGTGAATCTTATAAGGCCAACATGTCGTACTAGTCGGGGTTCCTTTTAACATGCAAATTAATCAAATTCAGCTGTACTGTGTAGACGCTGGAAGGCATATTCAAGTTGATTAAGTGAGGAAACCGCTAAATTTCAGAAAAATCGTTGACGACTATGAGGAGCAAACAAAGTGTTTCTGACTCACCAGTGACAGCAGAGGGACTATGTAATTCCAGCATAGTTTGAAGAAAACTGATGGTCTTTTTCCTGTCATGTCCTTAATGATGTTAAATATGCGGTCAGCACCTGATGGAAGTTAAGATTTTTTTAAATTTTCATTTTCACATTATGTATTTGAATTGTACTGCAAAATACTGACATTGAGACAAGTTGATCATTTTGTTTTGCATTTCCCAGGAAACAAGAACAATCAAACAAGAATAAAAAGGTCTGTTCTGGACACTGCTGACTCCATTTGGAGTTTATTCTTTTTAACAAACTACATGTTCATCTGAATAACACATTTTCTTTAAACAAAATTGGTCCACCCATAACTCTGCAGCAGCCCTGCTGAAGGTAGGAAACACTTGATATTTTTAATGGAGTTCCTCAAGGAAGCATTCTGGGCCCTATTTTCTTTCCTTTGGCCAACAATATCAGTCATTACAATGTCACTTATCACAATTGTATATCACTGCTTTTCCCAGTTCTTCGTGTGCTTGTATTTCTCATCTTACAAACTTTAATATCTGGATGACAGGATAGAAAGCCATCCTAAAAGTAAAAGCACATGAACAGCCAAACCTCATAATCAAAATGGCATAATTAATTAAGATAATTTTTACTTACCATAAATCCATCCCAAAGCCAGGCATTGACATACAGCCATAAAATAGTGGCATGCTCTGGTACAACCATAATAATCAATTAGCTGGAATATGTAAATTCCCCCCTAGAGGAAAGAGAAAGTTAACATTTTTCAAAACATCACTATGATTTTATGTGTAAATATGCTTCATAAATGTGCTTTTTTATCAACATCTTGTTTACCTCAGTGACCAGGGTCAGGTGCATGAGGAAGAAGGACGAACAGATGACAAGGACAAAGATCTCATGCTTCACTGATGCACGTAACAGCTTCGGAAACAAGTCGCTTACAGAGGTGATAACACACTCTACTGTCACAAACTGGGGGCAAAAAGAAAGGAGCAAGTTGTATGATTTATTTTTTTCCTTTTTTAGATGAGAACAGACAAATACAATTGAACAAGAACAAAAACCCTCTGCCACTCTTTGCGGTCTTGAGGAAAAAAAAAGAAAAAAAAAGTCACACCTTGCCTAGTCACTCACAAGTCGCTGATTTGTTCTGAGGGATGCTTTTGTGTCGCCAAGCTGTGTTTGCTGTGTTTTCTCTGGCCCACAGTCGAGTTTTCCTGTATACACAGCTAGGAAACTGCTGCTGTTCTGACCCTGTCTGACATCTCGCAAATGTATCTGTCTCTGCAGTCATCTCAACCATCGAATACAGCAACAGGAAATAACTTTTTATTTCCTGTGAAGAAATGTTGGTAAATTCTTAAAAAAAAATACATCACTAAAAGGCGTTGTAACTTGCGTTACTGAGATTATAACGAGTATAATATTACCGAAATGTAATTAGTCTGCGTTATATTACTGCGTTACTGCAAAAAGGAATAAATTACTGTAATTGCGTTAATTTTGTAACGCATTACTCCCAACACTGGTGTGGGGACTGGAGTGTGTGGTAGAGCAAGTGATAAGTGAGAGAGTGACGGTGATTAGCTTCGGAGCGACTCTAGAGTCCTAGTGAGAGAAACAAAGTGTCTCCCCTTGTTCTTTTTGACCATGGTGGGAAATCTGGAGCAGGAGAAGTTAACCCGCCCTTGATTTCATGTTGTTTATGGAGAAGGAGAACCAGGAAATGAGTCGGAGGGGGATGCTACCAAGCCACGGCCGAGCGAGATGTGTTGCCGCGACGTGTTTTCCCGGAGGTGCATGTCAGGCTACGGTGTAGGGTCCGGCGTAGATTTTACACAGAGGCATAAATCACGCTTAAAGGAATACGCCACCGTTTGTTGAAATAGGGCTTATCACGGTCTACCCTGGCTGTAGATAGGTGGGCCAACGCATTTTTTTTCTCAGTGCAAGTAATTATAGTGCAAGTCTTTTTTTTTTTTTTTTTTAAAGATTATTTTTTGGGGCATTTTAGGCCTTTAATTGACAGGACAGCTGAAGATGTGAAAGGGGAGAGAGAGGGGGGAATGACATGCAGCAAAGGGCCGCAGGTCAGAGTCGAACCCGGGACCGCTGCGTCGAGTAGTAATCCTCTATACATGGGCGCCCGCTATACCGACTGAGCTATCTGGGTGCCCTTTTTTGTCTTTTGTTGGCTCACTTTTACTCACAACATGCTAACCCGCAACATAGGATTCCATTCACTACGCTAAGCTAACTAGCGGCGGCGCTGCCGGTGTTGCACTGGACTAAAACGATGCATGCACAAAAAATGCGTTGGCCCACCTATCTCCAGCTAGGGGAGACCGCGTTAAGCCCTATTTCAACAAACAGTGGCATATCCCTTTAAGACATGAGGAAGGGAAGCAAGTGAAGGAAACAGGGATGTAATTTCAAGGAAATGAGAGCCACATCTGGGCTAACCCGGTGTGGTTAGAAAATGAAAGCTCACCACATTTCCACAGTGTTCTCCCCTTCCACATTGCAGCTGTCTTTTTTAGTCTTGCTTATTACAGACATTTCCACACAGCAATACACATGTACATGACTGATTGCTGACTCCCACGTTTTTTCTGGTTTCTGTAAATAAATGCTTATTTTACGCTTAAACCTCGTCCTATGTACGAACTCTGTTGCAGCCTATGAGCTGGATTGTGATTGGTGCAACAATCTTACATGCGTGTCGACAGTCAGCAGAATGAGCATCAGGAAGAAGCAGACAGTCCAGAACTGTGGAAAAGGCATCAGAGCTGTTGCCTGAGGGTAAGCAATGAAGGCCAAACCTGGACCTGTGTATTGGAAATAAACATGGAGAGAGTCAATACTGATACAATTTCAATTTCAATTTTATTTATAGTATCAAATCAGACACTTTACAGATAGAGTAGGTCTAGACCACACTCTATAATTTACAAAGACCCAACAATTCCAGTAATTACCCCCAAGAGCAAGCATTTAGTGCGACAGTGGCGAGGAAAAACTCCTTTTTAGGACGAAACCACAGACGGACCCAGGCTCTTGGTGGGCGATGTCTGACGGTGCCGGTTGGGGATGTGATGAACAATGGAAATAATAATAACAATAAAGATAATGGAACAGTGACTACAAATGGTAGTCGTAGTAGTTCATGTCATACAGCTAGGGCTTACATACAGTATTTTCTTTTTTCAAAGACTTGCTTTTTTAAAGAGTTATACCTGACTCAGCCACATTGTCAACACTAACACTCTGTTTCTGAGCCATGAATCCAAGTACAGAGAAGACGACAAATCCAGCAACAAAACTGGTCCCACTGTTCAGCAGACAGAGCCAAAAGCAGTCCCTAGAGGCCACAGAAAGAGAGACAATAGGTGATGTCTTAATTTGTTACTGACAAAACAAGATAGAAACGGGAATTATGATGACAAAAATACGGAACCCCTGAGAGGCAAGTGATCTGAATTATTTTCTCTCCTGTGTTCATGAGTTTTTTTATTTTTCTTTTACGTTTCTGTGCATTTTCTCAATGTTTGGGTCCCTTTTCAAAATTGATAGCCCTATATCTTTTTTTCCAACGTTTTGTCAATTTTTCAATGTTTTGGGCACTTTTTTTGATGTTTTTTTCTGGTGTTTCAGAGATTTTTTTTTTCATTGTTTTTTTGCTTCTCAACTTTTTGAGATGTGGCGGCAGGTGTTCACAAGAAGCAGAAGCAGTTTGACGAGGTGAGACGGCAGCTCTGTTCAATGGCATCATCCCCCCCTGCCCGACTGCTAGTGACCTATAAAGAACGGCCTCACATCTTTAACAATTATGTCGAGGCGGAGGACTTCATCAAACGGATCAGGTCAGAAGAGGGACCGGACTGAATTATTAAGAAAAATAAAAGGCGCAAGATTGAGCCGAGCTGGCACAAACTACAATGTCAAATATACACCTTTGTTTAATAGTGTTAATTACAGTATGCTTTTTTCAGCTCACGAAGTTACTAAACCCCTAAGATAAATTCAGTTTTTGAAATCTGGTGTATATCTGGTTTAGGCTCATGGTAGGGCTATTGTCAATATTCTATAATATGGTGCTTGGTATTGTTGTAAAGGGGACCTTTTTATGCTTTCATTTAAGCCCAGTTTTGAATCTCCCTGACAAACACAGTGGTCACATGACTTATTTAAACCAGAAATAACACACATTTTCTTACAATTTCCGCCTAAACTGTAGCCTATGCTTTCTTTTATCCCTGGGGCATGAAAGTACACCAGGGACACAAAACTCAACAACTTCAATACTTAAGGCACTCTGATGATTCATAAAATTTACAATATACCCATACTATTTATTTGTGAGAGCCTTAAATTAGACTTATGCAGCCAGCACAAGTCTTCAAAATAGAATGGAGCCAATAGAATGGACAAATAGAATACCCTACCCTATTAGTATTACAGTTGTAATAAAAAGTAATTGTTTCAATAGTGTTGTCAACATAACACTTGTAAGTGGTTTAACAAAATGCTTCTATCATTTATTTTGATATTTACCCACTTTCAGTTACAATGTCAGAAAGTAGCTCATGCACGAAATGTTGATGGACTTTGACAGTTTGACAAGGTTTTGTCAGTTTTGTGAAAAGATCGTTGGTTCAGTTGACTGGTTATAACAACACTACCAACTATGCCATCTTCAATCAACTTCCAATGAGTTCCAGGGGTATTAAATGTAAGTACAAAATACTTTTTCTCTGGTGCTTGTGAATTGATGGGGAATAGACAGAGGGAGATTATACCCATGGTAGGGGTGGGCGATATATATCGTCTACGATAATATTGTCATTGTTGTGTTAACGATGTGCAAATTGACATATTATTTAGTATTTAAATTACTTAGAAAAAAACTTTATAATACGCATTGGAACGCTACACATTCACTAATGTCAACAAAGATGGCGGCGCGCGATTGTGCAGCGGCTGCTAGCTCTCCTGTCGGGGTATATTTATACAAGTACAGCCACACTGAACTAATCAATATAGGACTACGATACAACACAGCCGTTACGAGAGCCTTCCAGGTGGCTCATAACATTCCGGAGGACATAGCCAGACTGGGCGCTCCGTGGATTGTTGTCGCCATCTAGCAGGCCGAGCTAACTACCGGCAGGATCGAAACAAGAACTCCGGCAAGACCAGAGGCGGAGGACTGCATTTTTGTGCACAATGAATCGAGTACCTACAGCAGATTGTTGCCCAGCACTGCTCACCTGACCTGGAAGCCCTGTCGGTAATATACAGGCAATTTTATTGGAAAACCTCTAGAATATTATGTTCTTCCAGAAAGGCTATTAATTGACTGATATGTGTAAGAAGAGAGAAGTGAAATCAAGTGGGAGGGCAGTCATCTTGAAAGCAGACAGGTCTCTGTTTGGACGCATCATAGTGATGGCACAAGCACATAGTTTTAACATGGAGGATATCCTGTCTCATCCAACTCAATCAAGAATAGTGAAAGATCTCTACGGGGGGAAGAGACTGGTCATGAGTTGCAGGATATCACAAGCACACAGATGGTGAGGCAGTGGAGGAGCTTCCTGACCAAAGTCAATAACAAAACTAGTCTCATTAGCTTCATAGTGAATGAATGGAGGAAGCCAGAATACAGAGAAAAGCTACAGGAGAAGATTCTATATGCAACTGTGATTGACAAATGTTACAGAATCACATATCAAGACAGGGAGGAGGTGTCAACTCTTCAATGTCAAGAAGAAGAAGCAGATGGACGACTACTTCTCCATGCCGCAAGAGAGGGATACCAATCTATAGTTATCTGTTCAGAAGACACAGATGTCTTTATCATATCTTTAGCATTTTGTTTGAGATTGAAGGCCCCATTGTTCCTGAATTGTGGCACAAGAACCCGTACAAGGCTGGTAGCTATCAGGAAGGTTGCAGCCACTGTTGGCATGGACACTTGTAAGGCTCTCATTGGGTTGCACGCCTACACAGGATGTGACACTGTAAGCGCTTTTGCAGGCAAAGGGAAGACAAAGGCACTCCTGATGAAAAAAAATAAAAACACAAGACACATTCTTGAAGTTGGGCCAGGAATGGGACCTCTCAGCAGAACTGAGCAAACAAACTGGAGGCAGTGTCCTCTGTGCCCCAAAAGCATCAACCACCATGATCAACAAGCTCAGGTACCACCTTTTCTGTGCAAAGAAAGGTGAAATCGAGAGTCATCAACTCCCACCGTGCAAGGATAGCTTGAGGCAACACACACTGCCAGCTAACTATCAGGCTGGTATTTGGAGAAAATGTTTACAAAAGGCCCACAAATGCCAAGCCCTGTTGGCAGAGGATGGAAGATGGAGACAGAGGAGGAAGGTGAACAGTTGGTGCTGCACTGGATGGAAGGCCAGCCAGCACCTGAAGCTGTCCTGGATCTACTCGTCTGCAACTGTACAAAAAAAGTGTTCACTCCCATGATGTATGTGTCTTGCAAATGGCCTCAGGTGCGTGCATGTGTAAACTGTGAAAACCAGGCGACCTTTATAGAAAGTTCAGATGAAGACAACGAAGACATGGAAAATGAAAATGATTAGATAATAAAATAATGGATATCAACATACTTCTTTGATTAAATATATTCACTTTACAACCTGTTTCTTTATTGACTTTTACAACTAATAGGGCTCCATAGGGACAGATTCAGTACTGGGCTTAAATGAAAGCCTAAAAGGTCCCCTTTCCAACGATACCAAGCACCATATTATAGAATATTGACAATATCCCTACCATGAGCCTAAACCAGATATACACCAGATTTCAAAAACGGAATTTATCTTAGGGGGTTAGTAACTTCATGAGCTGAAAAAAAGTGATTTCGCTACCACCCCTGCACTGCTATCATGATTTTTCTAGTACTAGGGTTGTATACCTGTTGTGTCCTGTTAATACTGTTAGTGAACACTAGGGGCGCTAGAGTGCACCGTGAGGTTACAGGTGAAAGGTATGTGCATAGATGAAGAGAAGGATGTGAAGAGAAGAAGAACAATAAAGTGGAAAGTAGTGTGATACATGTCTCTCGGCTCGTACTTAAAATACTTTTACAAAACACCACATTTTGGCGACGAGGATGGCTATTAACTAGGGATGAGCGAGTACAGCATTATCTGTATCTGTATCTGTTTACCATATGAATTATCTGTATCTGTATCTGTACTCGGACTGGGCGGGGCCTAACCCGGAAGTGGGCGGGATTTAACCAGGAAGTGGGTCGGGTTGTCTTGAAATGGGCAGGGCTTTAACCGGTAGTTATTTTAAGCATGCAATTGATATGGGTAGATCAGAAATTGTTATATTTATTGCAGAATAGAAAACTATTTACATGACAGCATCAGCACTGAGCTTCAGATCAATGGTTTTGATGACGATAACAAATATATATACACAGAACAAGTTTTGCAACAATGAATACAACACATGCGGTTGCAATTATGAAGTAAAATGTAATGAACAAGAGTTTTCTTACTCAACATAACTTTCTTTTTTTAACTTTAAATTTTTTTATGATCAGTGTGATTTTTTTGTTTTGTTTTGGTTCTTTTTTATTTTTTTTATTACCACACCAGGTATATGTGAGTGTGTGAGTGAGTAACAGAGAGACACCGCCTGATTTATGAAGCTGTGCGTACCTTTGAAATCCAGGTGTACGCAATACCTGCCCTTGATAAATGCCGCGGCTGAAAACGATCGTCATTAGAATAGCACGCCCCAATATATTCTCGGTTTTGAGGCCTCGCCCCTACAACTCACGACATGGCGAGACGTAATCCGGCTGAAAAGCGGCACTTTTCAGAGTTGGAGATTGAAACCCTGATATCTCAGGTTCATTTGCATTAAAGTGTGTACTATTTGGCAGCCTGAAAACTGGTATTAAAGGCTGTAGAAAGAATGCGGAATGGAAAGAGATCACTGATGCGGTCAACAGTGTTGCCGTGGTAAATCGGACTCCAGCTGAAGTTTAGCCTTTTAATATATACATCGACACATTTTTCTATAGTCCTAATAGTAATATACAGGCTTCTATTTTAATCTCTACATATGTAGGTGTACTTATATTTAAATAAACACACGGTAGCGGAGTTTATGCAAAAAATCGGCGACAGGCAGAGACGTAACGCGAGTCGCATTCTAAGCACCACGGCTGAACAAACCCCACGTTTACCAGAAGTCTACTGGTTTATAAGTAACCACAAATCGAAGTAAAAAACAAACCTGAAGCTGAAGAAACCCCAACGTTAACGGAAAAGACCCGCGAACCTGAGTGACTGCGGGAGAGACAGAGAGAGCTGTTCTCTTCTCAGTGTTCTGTTAGTGAACAGAGCGGAGCGGGAGGGGAGGGGCGCTGTGTGACTAGCCAATCACAGGACGGAGACACAGTCAGCTACCCAATGAGGATTTTTATTCAATCCGAGCACAGATATTGACTCGTATTACTCGTATAATACTCGTACTCGGCAAAAGTGCTTTATCCGTACCGGATACTCGTTTCAGCCGAGTATCCGGCACAACTCTGCTATTAACGTGCCTCTACCTACACCGTTCATGCCTTGCCCAGGCGAACCTGCAATTCCCTTCCCTACATGGCTGAAAATGTTCGAGAACTATATGCTAGTAATCGATGCTAACGGGGAAAAGTGGCCCGAGGCAAGGAAGCGTGCTGTTCTTCTCCATGCACTTGGCACCGAGGGACAAAGGCTGTTTTACGCGCTACCGGATACAGGTACTACATATGCTACTGCAGTGGATGGACTTAGAAATCACTTCGTCCCTAAAGTAAATGTGATTGCGGAACGTCACAAATTTCGCCAGAGGGCACAGCGACCAGATGAGTCAATAAACCAGTATCTAGCCTCATTACGTAAACTGGCTGCACTGAATCAGAATCAGAATCAGAAAGGGTTTTATTGCCAAGTACGTTTTTTGACACATACAAGGAATTTGTTTTGGTGTTGCTGGTGCACATCACACATTCTCTAAATGTAATATTAAACAATATAAGTATAGGTAAACAATATAAGTATATGTACACAGTATGTATTAAATTAAAAATAAAGATAGAAATAAAATAAAATAGATAAATAAAGAGCAAAGAGCATTAGAGCAGAGAGAACAGTGGCATGAAGAGCCAGGTGGAGAGTCACGGTGGTTTCCGGGCCTTGTTAATAAGGCTAGTGGCGGAGGGGGAAAAAGCTGTTCATGTGGCGTGAGGTTTTGGTCCTGATGGACCTCAGCCTCCTGCCAGATGGGAGGGGCTCAAAGAGTTTGTGTCCGGGGTGGGAGGGGTCAGCCACAATCTTTCCAGCACGCTTCAGAGTCCTGGTGGCGTAAAGGTCCTGGAGCGGCGGCAGATTGCAGCCAATCACCTTCTCAGCTGACCGAATGACACGCTGCAGTCTGCCCTTGTCCTTGGCAGTGGCAGCAGCGTACCAGATGGTGATGGAGGATGTGAGGATGGACTCAATGATGGCTGTGTAGAAGTGCACCATCATTGTCTTTGGCAGGTTGAATTTCTTCAGCTGCCGCAGGAAGTACATCCTCTGTTGTGCTTTCTTGACGAGGGAGCTGATGTTCAGCTCCCACTTGAGGTCCTGGGAGATTGTAGTTCCCAGGGAAGCGGAAAGACTCCACAATGTTAATTGTGGAGCCACAGAGCGTCATGGGGGGCAGGTGGAGCTGGGTTCTTCCTGAAGTCCACAACCATCTCCACTGTCTTTAGAGCGTTGAGATCTAAATTGTTTTGGTTGCACCACTTCACCAGGTGGTCAGCCTCCGACCTGTAAGCGGACTCGTCTCCATCAGAGATGAGTCCGATGAGGGAGGTGTCGTCCGCGAACTTCAGAAGCTTGACGGACTGGATGACTGGAGGTGCAGTTGTTGGTGTAGAGGGAGAAGAGCAGAGGCGAAAGAACACACCCCTGAGGGGATCCAGTGCTGATGGTCTGTGAGTTGGAGACGTGTTTCCCCAGCTTGACATGCTGCTTCCTGTCAGACAGAAAGTCAGTGATCCACCTGCAGGTGGAGTCAGGCACACCAAGCTGGGAGAGCTTCTCCTGGAGCAGAGCCGGGATGATGGTGTTGAAGGCAGAGCTGAAGTCCAAAAACAGGATCCTGGCGTAGGTTCCTGCAGAGTCCAGGTGCCGGAGGATGTAGTGGAGGGCCAGGTTGACTGCGTCATCTACAGACCTATTGGCTCTGTAGGCAAAGCCAATAGGTCTGTAGATGACGCAGTCAACCTGGCACTGTGTGAGTTTGGTGATATGGAGGAGCAAATGCTTCGAGATCAACTGATAGAGCGTGTTGCCAACATACGCGTACGGGACAGACTTTTGTTAGAAGCGGACCTGACCCTGGCTAAAGCTACTTCGCTGGCCCTGCAGATGGAGGCTGGGCTACGGAATGCTGGCGTTCTATCCGACACTACTACTACTGCCGCTACCACGACGGCTACTGCTGCTGCTGCGTCAGTGAGGGCCATACATAAACAGCAAAGGAAGGCCCGCCAAAAAGAACAAAGGATGCCTGCATCATCAATGGCGTCTACAACTAGCCACCGCTCCTGCTACCGTTGTGGATCCACCAACCACCTAGCAAATAAACCTTTGTGTCCTGCTGCTAAGGTGACGTGCAATTCATGTGGAAAAGTGGGACATTTTTCCAAAATGTGTCGATCTGGACAAAAGGAGGTGCGTGAAATAGTGATAAACGAACTGACTGTGCTTTTAATGACTGATGATGTGCAAGATAAAATTATCTGTTCTGTGCAAATGGACACTGTCATGACGTTGAGCTCATAGTAGACACCGGTTCATCAGTTTCTATCATTCCAGAGAGCACTTACCAGACTCTATAATAAATAATAATAATAAATATATACTATAATAATATAGTTATATATATGTCAATGCAGAAAACCTGCGCGCAGTATACCGGAAGTAAACAACAGGTAGAGGTAAACATGGCGAGACGCAGCACAGCACCACACTTTTGGAGTGAGGAGGAAACCAATTTCTTTATTAGTATTTTAGTATTTATTATTAGAACGGAGGAAAAAACAGTCAAACAGGGCTAGGGAACTGGGGACAGCGGGACAGAAAGGCGGAAAGCAGCGAAGACGGATCCTCAGGCGGTCGAGCAGGACGGCAAAGGCAGAGTCCCTCCAATGGCCGAGCAGGACGGTGAAGGTGAAGCCCCTCAGGAGGTCGAGCAGGACAGCGAAGGCAAATCCCCTCTGGAGGCCGTCGGCGAAGGAGCTATCCCCCTGGAGGTCGAACAGGACGGCTCAGGCTGAACCCCTCAGGAGACCTGGCAGGCCGGTGAAGGCTAAAACACTCTGAGGGCCGGGCAGGCAAAGGGGCAGCTGGGCTGGAGCCAGACTACGAGTCAGCTGGGCTGGAGACAGCCGACGAGTCAGCTGGACTGGAGACAGGCGACGAGTCAGCTGGGCCAGTGTCTGCCAACAAGGTAACGGGAACAGAGGTCGGTGGGTCCATCAAGAAGGCAACAGGATCAGGAGTCGGTCGGACCACCAACAAAACACGGGGGGGCAGAAGTCGGCCGTACCACCGACAAAACACGGGGGGGCAGGAGTCGGCCGGATCACCGACAAAACACGGGGGCAGGAGTCGGCCGGACCACCGGCAAAGTCTCTGAGGCGCCAGAGACCGGCAAAGTCTCTGGGAGGTCGAGCGACGTAGACTCTGGGAGGTCACTCGTAAGCGGCGGTTCTGAGCGGCTGCACGTCAGCGGCGGTTCTGGCACACCGGTCGGCTCTGGAACACGGGTCAGCCCAGGCTCAGGTACACGGGTCAGCTCAGGCTCATGCACACTCGTCAGCTCAGGCACTCAGGTCAGCTCAGGAACACGGGTCAGCTCAGGCACACGGGTCAGCTCAGGCTCAGGTCCGCTGGGCAGCTCAGGTCCGACGACAGGTTGATGCAGGGAATGGCGCCTCCACGATTCCCAGAGAATATAGCCATGCGGTCCCCTCAAAGGACTGCTTGCTGTTGGAGGTGCCCACTAGACCGGTGGTAGTTGAGCATACAGAAAAAAAATTCTGGGGAAGCAGGCAAGGAGGCAGGCTGGGTCAGGAGCTGAGAACCTCTAGCTATGAAGCTAGTAGGCCGAGAAACAGGCAGGCTGGTGGGTGAGCCATTAAGCTCATGAAGGCTGACAGGCTTGGAGACAGGAGGGCTGGTATGCTGAGGACCTGGAGGACAAACAGGCCTGGAGACAGGGAAGCCAAACTCTTTCAGTAGCCTGCCAGCGAGCCTCCATGATGCACCTAGCCAGGGCAGGGTCCTCCTCATTCAGACCGCGAAAAAGCCAATCATAAATTCACCCTCAGAATCCAACAGGTGCAGGAGAAGCTTGAACACTGCTGGGTCCATTTCTGGTGGGATCATTCTGTCACAGATTGCCGAGGGATTGACAAGGGCTTGGACCCAAATGCAGTTAAGAAGGAATTTATTGACAAAAACTTACAACAAAGAGTGTCCAGAGGTTGGCAAGACTATCCACGACAGCAAACAACTTGGCATGAAGCAACACACAACAATGATCCCACAGCAGACAAAGACAACACAGAGACTAAATACACCAGATAACGAGGACTAACGAGGTGACCAGTGTTGGTCATCTTACTTTAAAAAAGTAATTAGTTACAGTTACGACTTTTTTCTTTAGTTATATATAATTAATTTTTTATTTGTGTGGTTGTTTTGTTGTTACGGCTTGGTCAGGGTTTGATGGACATAGATTCTGCAGAGTTTGGGTCAGGAGTTTTGAGTCCCAGTCGTTATATGTAAATGTTATTTCTGGAAATAAATATAGATAGATAGATAGATAGATAGATAGATAGATAGATATATAGATACTGTGGGAAAAAAAATGATATACACTATATTGGCATATATGCATTTATTCTAGCAGCAATTTTCTCCCATGCAAATTCTCTCTTTTTCAGCAGCCGCTGTGTTGCTTTTTTAACGAAATACATGTTCAAACTCGCTGTATGTGCACATGAGTGTTTCCGCCGACCCGTTTGTTTGTGGTTGTTGCCATGGTGAATTATAGTATCATGGCTCCATTCATGCTGCCCTTTTATTGTGGTGGTGCACATGGGTGAACCTACTCTGAATTGATTGAACCATCTCAAATCAGCTGTTCTGAAACCCAAAACTCAGAGTTTCCCATATCAGGGTAAATCAACTCAGACATCAGGGTTATAGCCGAGACACACCAACCAGACGGCCGACCGTCAACAGAAAAGCCAGTCGGAATGATCAGTCGGGTCCCCGAGGTCCAAAAAACTGCCTCGGGACACACTGAGGCGACACCGACTTGAGAAACGTAATACGTCTCCATAGCAGCAGGCGGCACTACTCTGTATTGTTGCCCAAGAAATGAAAACCGGCAGCTGATTGGACGAACGAGTCACGTGGATTTGTTTTCTCCGGAAATTCAAAGCCAGACTGTCATGGCAGCTCGTTCAGAATACGATCTCATATTGTACTAAAATTGTTCACTGAAACATGTTTCTGAAAACATTTTAAGCGAGAAATAGGCCGTGCAGTTGCAGAATCTGTCTTCATTTTAGCTCAACAAAGGTCAGTTTAAAAAGATTTTCGTCAGATTTTGAGAGACTGTAGTCACGCTCATTCCGCTCGCCATTTCCGGGTGAGTCCCGACCAGTGATGCCACGTAACGCGTTACTAATCTGGCCACTTTTTTCAGTAACGAGTAATCTAACGCGTTACTATTTCCAAACCAGTAATCAGATTAAAGTTACTTATCCAAGTCACTGTACTATTTGTCATTTTCCTTAGTAAAAATATATATTTTTGCTTTCTTCTTGCGTCTCGGGGAGTGAAGTCACGTATGCGACAAGTCACGTTTTCAGCATGAGGACAGTTCACGTGTACCACGCAGCGACACAAACGTAAACAACAATGGAGGGAGGAGAGAGATGCGCGCTTTCTAGCTGGAAATACAGTCACTATTTAGAGTTTGTGTCAGCTAAAGACGGCAATTTTAAGGTCCGTACACTCTGTTCTGGTGGCGACAAAGTGCTATTTAGCTACATAAACACTACGTCAACTTTGAAGAAACATTTGGAGTCGCAGCGCTGCAGTCAAACTTACAGAGCAAGTCCCAGCAGGTGGAGAGAAGCAGAGAGCAGGAGGCCCCCCACCACCCAAACAACAAAAGATGGACTTCGGTGCAAAACCAGTAAGTGGAGAGTTGAAGAAGTTGGTCGGGCAGTAGACCTATGTTGTAGGGGAAATGGTGCCCTTAAACACCGTTGACTCGCTCTCTTTCGTGCCATAATAAACCAGATCCTACTACTGTTAATGCTGAGCTGCCTCACAGTAGGCTAAACCGGTTGTTATTTTTATGTTGAGGTTGTAGGGGTGTTGTCGGCAGCTGCTGCATGTAACTAATAAAGTAACTTGTAATCTAACTTCGTTACTTTTAAAATCAAGTAATCTGTAAAGTAACTAAACTACTTTTAAAATCAAGTAATCTGTAAAGTAACTAAGTTACTTTTTCAAAGTAACTGTGGCAACACTGGTCCCGACAGCCCTGTCTCCGACACGTCAGGTCGGCCAAAATGAACGCCGACACCCCCTCAGACGGCCGATGGCACGGGACAACCTGAACACACTCAAGTCACCGACCTCGCCAGACTGTCCAACGGCCGATTATCGGCTTGGTGTGTCTTGGGCTTAAGACTCAGAGTTTGTTAAACCTCCTTCCTGAAACGGACCCCAGGTGAAAAAAGCTTTTGCCAGTTAAAGTGCATTATTGTTTTCTTTCAGCTTAGTTTTAATTTCTCCATGCACTTTAATACAAATCACCTGCCAAACATTTCACCTTTTTCACAGAAAAAAGTAACTAACACAAAACAATGTCCCCAGGTACAATCAGATGGAATGTATAGAAACTTAGATCATCCCTGGCAAACCCTCATCTGTTAGTCATAAATGCAAGAGAGAAAACAAATTGAGATCAGACTTAGAAAATGGATCACATACATACAATTTCTAACCTGAATATAACAGAAGGTCCCTGTAATATCTAACTTATACTTACTTGTAACAATTGTTGTTGTAGTTATTATAGCTGCCCCAGAACATTCAGAGTCCCTATAGTCAAGCTGTACGAGAAGAATATTTGGGATCCTGCCTCTAGCCAGATCTGTAATGTCAGGAAAAAATAATACCTCTAATGATTCTTCTGCTGATTGAAATTTGTGTTTTTAAAGATTGGTTGTGCTCGTTGGTTAGTTGTCGCTATTATCACTATGCCATTGCCATTACATTGTTTACAGATGTTTTGGTCCCTAATAGATAACTCCTATTTACTGCTTTTTTTGTGTTTACTTTAAACTCTGGTCTGATCGAGGAACATTAACCGGAACCTCTGAGCAACGCTACACGCTGAAAATATCAAGTTTGGAAGAAAATTTGGATGGTGCTCCATGGCAGGCCTGCTTGGTTCTTTTGGAGAATGATTGTAAAGATTTATAAAGAATATGTTTACAGCATTTATTCTCTAATTGGGACGTTTTAGGACCGATGGTGGGATTGCTATGGACAAAGTACACAAGGAGATATACTGGTAAGAGGTTTAACCATGTATCCAGCTAATTTAAATAGCTCACTGTTAACAACAGTTAACTTCATTTAATATTGCACGTGGCCTTTTCGTTTGCATTTCCACCAAAACAAGTTGTTTTTTTCTCCAATCCACGAGTGTATGTTCCTCTGGCAGACCTTTCTCAGCAGCGCTGTGGAAATAGAGCTGCGCGTAGTTGGGCGGAACCGCTCTCCCCATAGGAAAACAATGGAACCGCCAGCTTAGAGCAGTTTTACCGCAGATCGTATTTAGGTGGTTTTAAAGCTTTAGTGCGTAACTTTGGAATTGGATATTAACGAACATCCGTTACATTCAAGCCATTGCCAAATGAGTTGATACAAAGCTAATTAGCTAATTCAGTTCCACACAACTCTCTCTGTATTTCTCAGTATGGTTATGTTCAGAAGATTGTGTGCTGTAGATATCCTATTGTAATGTTGTTTATACTTGCGTTTTATAAGGCTATTTGTGAAACACTTCGCTATTCTGAATATATGTACATGAAATATTATTTAGTTTTTGTGCTGCTGCGTTTTTGGCGTGCAGAAAATTAAGTTAAATTAATGACCTCTCTGAAGAGTCAATTATGTTTTTTTTATTCTCCGTGTCCTCCTTGGTTAAAGGCAACTGCGTGGAGGAGGGGTGGGGGTGGTGCGCGATTACGGAAGGCTTGTATCATGTGGATACAGCGACAGTTTTGTTGTCATTAGTTACCAGCAAGTAGTAATGCAGTTGTCTGTACTAATGGTACAGATCAAACACATAAATGCATTGGAAACGGAAATATTTTAAATTGTGTTCCTCATTAGTGATAACTGAGTAATTATAAAGTTGGTTTTAAATCAAATGGTCACCTCAAGGTTAGCCAGGTGGTTCAGGTCTGGATACAGGTAAAAGTAGATCCCGTCCCAAGCTCCCGGTAGAGTCAGGCCCCTGATGAGTAGGACCAGGAGCATCACATAGGGGAATGTAGCTGTGAAATACGCCACCTAAAAATTTTTTTAATGTTTGATTATTGCTGTCAATCTAGTTACAACAGGATTTTAACAGTAGTAACATTATTTTTAAATAAAGCCCTTTACTACAGCCCTTTTGCATTTAATTCAATGATGTTCCTTAATATAACAGTGGACCTTTTGTTAACTTTAGTCCCTACCAAATTGATAATTTTGTAGACGTGCTATGGTCTCGCCACGGACTACTTTAGACTCTGTTGCTTCTCTCAAAAAGAAGATGATGACGCAAAGGAAACTTGACTCAAACCTTGGTATAACTAGAAAACTCTGCAAATTAAAACAAACCTCGTGAAAACTTGAAAGTAAATGGCGTTCCACCAAACTGGAAGAATTTTGTTTAGATTGGCAAGACTGTCTGAAAACATATAGAAAGGCCCTCAGAAATGCCAGATCAGAATATTAGTCATCACTAATAGAAGAAAATAAGAACAACCCAAGGTTTCTTTTCAGCACTGTAGCCAGGCTGACAGAGAGTCACAGCTCTATTGAGCCATCTATTCCTCTAGCTCTGAGTAGTGACGACTTCCACTTAGACTTTTATCCTATAGACCTTAAACAATTAATGTTAAAGGTCTCTTTAGCTAATCCATTTACCTGTCTCTTAGACCCCAGCCCAACGAGGCTACTTAAAGAAGTGTTACCTGTGGTTAACACTTTATTAGTAGATATGATCAATATGTCTTTATTAACAGGTTATATACCGCAGTCATTTAAAGTAGCTGTGATAAAACCTCTTCTGAAAATACCCACCCTTGATCCTGAGGTCTTAGCCAACTATAGACCTATAGCTAATCTCCCCTTTCTCTCCAAGATCAGTTATGTGATTTTCTACATAGCAATAGTCTATTTGAGGACTTTCAGTCAGGATTTAGAATGCATCATAGCACAGAGACGGCACTGGTGAAAGTGACTGATGACCTTCTGACTGCTTCAGACAAAGGACATGTCTCCGTACTTACTAGATCTTAGTGCTGCATTTGACACTATTGACCATACCATCCTGTTACAGAGACTGGAACACTTAGTTGGCATTAAAGGAATCACACTAAGCTGGTTTAAGTCCTATTTATATGATCAATCTCAATTTGTTAATGTTAACAAAGAATCCTCCAGGGCACGCTAAAGTTAGCCATGGCGTCTCACAAGGCTCAGTGCTTGGACTAATTCTATTCACCTTATATATGCTTCCTCTAGGCAACATTATTAGGAAACACTGCTGAAAAAAAACGCTGTTGAAAAATGTGCCCATGCATTTGTTACTTCCAGGCTGGATTATTGTAATTCTTTACTATCAGGTTGCTCAAATAAAACCATTAAGACTCTCCAGCTGATCCAGAATGCTGCAGCACGTGTTCTGACAAGAACTAAGAAAAGAGATCATATTTCTCCTGTATTAGCTTCTCTGCATTGGCTTCCTGTAAAATCCATGATTGAATTTAAAATCCTTCTTCTGACCTACAAAGCTCTAAATGGTCAAGCATCATCATATCTTGAAGAGCTCTCAGTACCTTATTGTCCCACTAGAGCACTGCGCTCCCAGAATGCAGAGTTACTTGTGGTTCCTAGAGTCTCTAAAAGTAGAATGGGAGCCAGAGCCTTCAGCTATTAGGCTCCTTTCCTGTGGAACCAGCTCCCAGTCTGGGTCCGGGAGGCAGTCACCATCACCACATTTAAGAGTAAACTTAAAACTCTCCTCTTCGATAAAGCTTATATTTAGGGAGTGAGGAGTTGCAGCATTCAGCCAGACCGGCGGGGGAGTGTGTATAGCTACAGACGCGGCACCCCTTCTCTGAATCTGGAACTGTAACGCTTATCAGTTCAATTTTCTAAACACAAACGGAAATTTGGAAAAACAGAAAAATGGGTTAAAATATCCAATTTTTCATTTTTTTCCGCCTTGACAAATAAAAAAATTGTATCTTAAACTGTTTTTCCAATTTTCTGTTTTCATACAGAGGACCAGAAATTTAGAAAATTACAAAATTGCGTCTGGGCTCCAATTATTCAATACTGCTATGATATTCTCTCCCTCGTTCTGCCTTGTTACGCCCTGCCCCGCCCCCCACTCGAGCACAGCAGCCAGACCTAAAGACAGAATGAGAATGGATGACGTGTTAAGTTGAATATCCAAAAACATTCAGCGTTCACCGAGAGGTGAAACACTTGTCAATATCCAGCACATACTTGAATCAAGATCGCCTAGTGTCTATATTTAAAGTAAGTAAGTTTGGTGCTTTTAACTTAATACTTATCCAGCTTCGACATTACTGCCCCGAGTCTTCTTGAATGACCACTTAAACACATCCAGAAACACCCACGAGAATAGCCAACCAATC
>CM046798.1:33278927-33305359 GCA_025617405.1 Perca schrenkii
GTGCCGCAGGGCTGTGTGTTGAGCCCTCTGCTCTACTCCCTCTTCACCCACGACTGCGCCCCTGTTTATGGCTCCAATGCCATAATCATGTTCGCAGATGACACCACAGTGGGGGCCAAGAGCAATGCACACACCCCCCTCCACATCAGCGGTGCTGAGGTGGAATGTGTGTCTAGCTTTCAGTTACAAATCAAAGTCAACGCACAGTGAGTCCGCTGAAGTTCCTTGGGGTCCACATCACAGAAAATCTTTCTTGGTCTCTCAACTCCTCCAGTCTGGTGAAGAAGGCACATCAGCGCCTTCACTTTCTACAGAGCCTTAAGAAAGCACACCTATTCCCTAGAATTCTATCAGATTTCTACAGCTGTACCATTGAGAGCATACTCACAAACTGCATCTCTGTCTGGTACGGCAATGCTGCCGATCGCAAGGCACTACAAAGAGTAGTGAAATCTGCCCAAAGGACTATTGGCTCCCAACAGCCCTCCATCCACAACACATGTCATAAACACTGTACAAACAAAGCCAAAACCATTGTCAAGGATGCCACCCACCCAAACCATGGTCTTTTCACCCTACTTCCATCTGGCAGGCGATACAGGAGCCTGCACTCCCGCACCAGCAGGCTCAGCTACAGCTTCTTTCCAGAGGCTGTAACACTGCTGCTAGCACTTGCACTTTAGCTGTTTACTTTCTTAAATTAAAAACTCATGGAACTTAATGTTTGTAGTAGTCAACGCTTACCGATAAGGAGAATTGCATTAATTAATCTTAATTACATTAAGCTAACAGTATCTAACCGTTAACATTAGCTTGTAGTTTACTGCATACATGTAACATTAGCTCATTGTCCAGTAGCTTCTAGTTTTCAAACAAAATGCAGTGCAAAATATGATAAGCAACTACAAGGTAAACGCTACCAGCTAATGAGCTACCACAGGCAGTATGATATGCAGTAAACTGCAAGTGAGAAAGGTCAAATAGTACTGTAAACATACAAGCTACAAGGCTACAACCAACATATGAAAAGTCATAACACCATTGATAAACACCCACTAACACAGTAAAGGTAGGTGTAAGTGTGTTAAATGGTAAAAAAAGTTGTCAGTTAAGACCATGATGAAGAAACTACACCACTACACAGTTACATGAAGTACCTTCATGTTACATTATGCTTAAATATACTTGGGATACAATTCTAATCTTACCAGGACAGGTCATAACTACTAGACTAACCTAAAGCTTTCTCCTTCTGTCTGCAGTCTTGAAGCAACGTCATCATCAGCAGCTGAGTCTGATCACAGCTTCATGTTGAATATACACTTGTGTACAGTATATAGTAATGTTTGAATAAATGTCATAATAAAGATACACGTTTCGTTAATGTCTTTTTAGAGCTTGTATACCTATTAAACCAGGTAGCATCTGAATATAATTAATCAGTTAGAAGTTTCCTGTGTCCAGGTCATAATTTGATGGAAAAATAGACATTGAAATATTATATACACACCCAAAAACTTAAAGACACAGACAAACCAGTTAATTTAATGCATTTATTCTTTGAATGGCAATCTCTAATATAGCAAATAATCTATTCAACATCTCTATTTGGCCTCTGTCTCCCTGCTTGTCTTTTGCTTTCCCTCTCCTCCCCCTCGTCTCTCCCTTCTGGCTTTTCAATCCTCAGTGAACGCCTCCGTTTGTTCGTAAGTCCCTGTTAAAAGACAGCAAACACAAGAAAAAGATGTTTACCGTTATGAATGCTATAACTGAATTACGGAACATAACTAACCGCTATGCTAATTCATTAATTCCCTCTGCTATAAGACTGTTAAATGAATACACATAACTACAACAAAACTGGTTCTTGCACCCCGCTGCTCTGTTCCGTCACTGGCAGGTGAATGTGAATATGTGTGTGTGTGTGTGTGTGTGTGTGTGTGTGTGTGTGTGTGTGTGTGTGTGTGTGTGTGTGTGTGTGTGTGTGATGTGTTGTGTGTGTGTGTGTGTGTGTAATGATTGGGTCATGTGTGACCCAATCATGTGTGGATGTTATGGGAGGGAGAGAAGCATCTGTATACAGTATGACTGCTGCAGTACTTATTTATTGTTTTTTTTTTGTTTTTTTTTAACATTATATACATTGTATACAAATGAACTTTTTAACTCTAACTCTTAATGGATGGGTTGGCTGTAAAACTGAATTGCTTCTTGGGGACCAATAAAGTTATCTGAATTTGAATCTGAATCTGAATTGTTATACTTTTTACTCATACATTTTAGCTTTCATTTAACGTTGCTAGTGAAGTTAAGGTGCAGCTTTACCTCCCATCCTGCAGATACAACTGATAAACACACCAATTTCTAAATCTCTGCTAACGATACGCATATACAATAACGGCTTATAAAAAGAGATGAAAATGCCACCAGACATTAAACTTTACAAACACAAATGGCACAAAAGACAGCGACCCAGTTAAAGCTTAATGTTAAATGATAGGTTCAGTTAGCTTAATGTTAGCTAGGGGTGCATCTACCTAACTATAATAGCAATTTGTACCAGCATTAAAGTGTTAAGCTTTACATTGATGTAACACATTAACGGTGATAACAAATGTACTAGATTTAAATGATTTTAAAATTTTGTTTTTTTAACTAGCCAACAAAGCGGTGTGGTTTGGGATTTGGGAGGGCGAAGGATACACATTATGCATCCTTTACTGTCTATGGGAAATTCTCTGAATGAAGGACTCAGTCCTTGGTGAAATTTGGATCCTTGACATTGGAACAGTCCTTCGACGGACTTCGATGACGTAGCATCCTCGAAATTCCGGCTTCAGAGGATCCTCCCTTGACTTTGAGAAACACCTCGGGTATTTGAAGCAGAGGTTGATTGAGGTAAATAAGATGCAGCTTGAACCCTGACTCCAGCACACCAGACTCCACTCCTGAAATTAGAGACAGACAGAGGAGAGGGGACGACGAGAGACAGAGAAGCTACCTAGGAGCAGCAGGCCTAACAGGAACATGTTCAACCAGAATATCAGCAGTCTCCTTGGCAGTGGGACGTTTCGGTAAGGCCAGAAAGCGAGCAAACTCAGAAAAACTATAATTTACCATAAGGATGACTGATTTTCCAGAGGAGGGGGGAAGTCCAGTGACCAAATCCAGAGCAATATGGGACCAAGGGCGGCTGGGAATCGGCAGTGGTCGGAGATGTCTAGCGCTGGGCTGGGTGGAGTTCTTACTCTGAGCACATAGCGAACAGGCAGCGATGAAGGCACCATCTTGTGCCACCAGAACCGCTGGCGCATAAAATCCAAGGTCTGAGTGACTCCAGGGTGAAAGGTAAGAGGTGACGAGTGAGCCCACTGCAGGACCTGAGAGCGAACAGACTCGGGAAGAAACAACCGGTTAGGAGGACCGTTACCTGGGTCAGCTTGTTGAGTTTGAGCCTGTCTAACAAACTCCTCAATGTCACATGTAATAGCTGCAATACAGCAGGTGGGGGGGGGCAAGATGGGTTCGGGTTTGCTACCAGTCTCTAGAACGGAGCGTACCCGAGACAGGGCATCAGGCTTTACGTTGCGTGACCCAGGACGGTAAGACAGTGAAAAATTAAATCTTCCTGCTGCTTCAGCTGCTTCACCGACTGGATGTAAGCAAGATTCTTATCATCTGTCCAAATGATGAAAGATTTCCCCCCCCCTCCAACCAATGCCACCACTCCTCAAGGGCCAGCTTCACGGCAAGCAGTTCCCGATTTTACCGACATCATCATTTCTCTCCGCCTGAGAGAGTTTACGTGAGAGAAAAGCACAAGGATGCAGTTTGATATCGTCTGTAGAGCGCTGTGACAGCACCGCACCTACCCCAGTGTCGGATGCATCCACGTCCACGACAAACTGGCGGTCCGGGTCGGGCTGCACCAGAATGGGGGCTGACGCAAAGCAATGTTTCAGCTCCCTGAATGCCGATTTGGCTCCCTCGTTCCACTTGAATGGCACCGAGATGGAGGTGAGAGCTGTGAGGGGCGTAGCAATGCAACTGTAGTTCTTGATGAACCTCCTGTAGAAGTTTGCGAACCCGAAGAAGCGCTGAAGCTGTTTACGGGTCGAGGGGGCTGGCCAATCCGTGACAGCGGAGATTTTAGCTGGGTCCGTCCTTAACGCCCCCTGAGCTGTGATGTAACCCAGAAAAGAGGTGTTAGACACATGACACATTTTTCCATCTTCACAAACAGTTTGTTCTCCAGTAACCGCAAAACCTGTCGCACATGTAGCTCATGCTCCCCGAGGGACTTGGAGTAAATCAGGATGTCATCCAGATATACAAAAACAAAACGGTCAACATATCATGAAGGACATCATTGACCAGTGCCTGGAATACTGCAGGGGTGTTGGACAAACCACAGGGCATAACCCAGTACTCAAAATGTCCCAATGGCGTCTTAAAGGTCCCATGGCATGAAAATTTCACTTTATGAGGTTTTTTAACATTAATATGCGTTCCCCCAGCCTGCCCATGGTCCCCCAGTGGCTAGAAATGGTGATAGGTGTAAACCGAGCCCTGGGTATCCTGCTCTGTCTTTGAGAAAATGAAAGCTCAGATGGGCCAATCTGGAATCTTCTCCTTATGAGGTCATAAGGAGAAAGGTTACCGCCCCTTTCTCTGCTTTGCCCACTCAGAGAATTTGGCCCACCCATGAGAGAGAGAGACATGGCTTTTAAACGAGCAAAGTGGCAGTTGGTCAAGGTCACACCCCCACCCTCCACCTTGCCCCCCTCTCTCCTCCTCAATAGCTACAGACACAGAAATGGCACATACTAATGAAAGATCATTGTGGGACTGGCTCTAGTGGCTGTAGTTCTGCACCAAGGCTGAATTTCGGGAAAGAGACTTCAGATACAGTATTAGGGGACCACTAAGGCCTATATAAAAGAGACTTCAGAGACAGTATTAGGGGACCACTAAGGTCTATATAAAAGAGACTTCAGATACAGTATTAGGGGACCACTAAGGTCTATATAAAAGAGACTTTAGATACAGTATTGGGGACCACTAAGGTCTATATAAAAGAGACTTCAGATACAGTATTAGGGGACCACTAAGGTCTATATAAAAGAGACTTCAGATACAGTATTAGGGGACCACTAAGATCTATATAAAAGAGACTTCAGATACAGTATTAGGGGACCACTAAGGTCTATACAAAAGAGACTTCAGATACAGTATTAGGGACCACTAAGGTCTATATAAAAGAGACTTCAGATACAGTATTAGGGGACCACTAAGGTCTATATAAAAGAGACTTCAGATACAGTATTAGGGGACCACTAAGGTCTATATAAAAGAGACTTCAAATACAGTATTAGGGGACCACTAAGGTCTATATAAAAGAGACTTCAGATACAGTATTAGGGGACCACTAAGGTCTATATAAAAGCATCCAAAGAGCACCATGTCATGGGACCTTTAAAGGCGGTCTTCCATTCGTCACCTTTACAGATGCGTACCAGGTGGTACACATTTCGCAGGTCCAGTTTAGTGTAAACAGAATTACCATGAAGAGGGGGAAAAGCAGAGCTGATTAAAGGCAGAGAATACTTGTTCTTAATCGTGATATTGTTGAGACCACGAAAATCTATACAAGGCCTGAGAGTCTTATTTTTTTTGCCAACAAAGAAAAATCCTGCGCCCACTGGTGACGACGATGATCGAATGATACCTGCCCCCAGAGAGTCCCGAATGTAGTTCTCCATAGCCTCCTTCTCTGGGCGGGAGAGAATGTACAGGCGACTGTTAGGAAGAGGGGCTCCAGGCTGAAGATCAATGGCGCAGTCGTAAGGCCGGTGTGGAGGAAGAGAAATGGCCTTGTACTTGCTAAAGAAAGAAAAGAAATTATTTTACCAGTAGACCAATCAATGTGCGAGTTGTGTTTCCGTAACCAGGGGATAACCTGTACCAGGGGGGTCTGAGGACAGTCAATTATGTGCAACTTGATTGCAACTTATTTTCTCCTGATGATTTCCTGAAATCTGGGGTAAAACAGGAGCAGTCTGATGAGTTACTCGAACCAGTAATAATCCATTAAGGGCATTAGCCTGCAGCGGACAGCCAAGGGGCCATTTGTTGGGCCAGTTCCCGATCCAAAAAACTCTCGTCAGCATCAGCACCACAGTCAATAAGCGCACCAAGAGGAAAACTCCGGGACTGCCACTGGAGGGAGGCCTGGAGCTGAATACCAGGAGCAGAGGGAGAACTTGGCGCTTGGCTCCGAAGATTGGTGCTGTTGGCATTTTTTTCTGTTATGTATCAAACCATACTTCATTACAGCTGAAAGATTAATAACAAAAGGGAAACTATAAAAGATTGATCAAATCAATGTATATACATGCGTATATACATGTATACTGCAGATGAAAACAGGAAATTAAGGCTCATATTCAATAATAATATTCTTTTGGTTTCAATCTTCCTCTGAACGTCGTTTCAATAGTTGGATAGAAATCAGTCTCTAATGCTTTGTGTTGCATTTAGAGTTGACTTTTTTCGTATCAAGTACAGATGCTAAACGGATACATTAAGCGTAAAGGGGGTAACAGCCAATCAAAATAAGTCTGTTAGCAAGTTTCTTGCCACAGCCACAGTTCTGCTCAAGCGTGAAAGTTAGATTTCACTTTGGGTCCATTTGCACATTATACTGTATATACATTTTATTTTAAAATTTGGCAAACCAATCCAAAATCCAGTTAGTGAACACTTAAATATGTTAGCACCTGACTTGGGGCTGTATTCAACGAAAATATTAAAGGGTAACTACCGTTTTTGCTTCTGACAGGCTCAGATTGTTACTAAACGTGTCTGACAACATTATCGATCTCAGGATGTGACTTTTTGTCCGGACACAGCGGTGTGGAGAGTGAAACGCGAGGTGTTCAGGTAGTCTGTTGTTATGGAGTAGGCTACAGAAATTATAGGCTCCTGTTATCTAAATGTTTGTCTGTGCCATGGCTCGATATTTAAATGATTTTGACAGTGTGGATGTTTTAATTTAAGAACTCCTCTGGCACTTGCAAAACAGACACTGGAGCTGGTTTTGTATTTAGTATGAGTTTTGGGTTAAGATTAGAATGTAGTCAAATTAGGAAGAAAAAAAAACTTTATAAAATCAGCAGTTTCCAGGATTTTGGAATCATAACAGAAACAGATAATGGAAGACTTCCCTGATCTTCAGATGAACAAAGCCAGAAGAAGATGTTTTTTTTATAGGTTTATAGGTACTAAAATCAGCAAAGATCAGTTTGCATATACACATATTTAAACAAAGTCAGGATTGGTGACTCTTTGAATAGTTCACTCTGGCCCTTTTGTTTTATAAGTTCATAGCAGGTAATAGTCAAATAAGGAAAAGATACATAATAAAAGAAAAAAAGTTGCAGAATACTGACTACACAACGGATGAAGTCCTTGGATGTCAGGATGGACGGACAAGGGAGAAGAGAAGATCAGAGAAGTGCTGCAGCCAGAGGACAGTGGGCCAGTAAAACAGAATATATTCTGGTTGTTGCAGGAAATGTGGTCGGCCTGGGCAACGTGTGGAGATTTCCTTACCTCTGCTACAAGAACGGTGGAGGTGAGTCTACGACTTCTAAATTTCATAAAAAGCTGGTTACTTCATTTCTGCGGGCATACATGAAGTATCTCTATTTAATGTGCATAGGGGCCTTTCTGGTGCCATATGGTCTGTTAGCTGTGGTGTGTGGGATACCTCTGTTCCTGTTGGAGACTTCAGTTGGTCAGTTCACCCAGAAAGGATTCATCACTTCTTGGAGGAAGTTGTGTCCACTGGCTCAAGGTGAGTTAAAGTAAAATGGGCAGAAAGGAGAGAAAAAGCCCAAATCACAGTATACATAACACTATTATGCCAATACAATAAATTACAAAAACCAATTCAAGCTATTTTGCTAATGTTTTATGCCTCAACAGGTAGTGTGTTTAAAACTGTGGTTTGTATTTCTACTGTAGGAATTGGATTTGGACAACTGACGATTTCACTCTGTTTCTTCATCTACGTTTTAATTGAAGCTTGGGCTGTCTTCTACCTGGTGTTCTCATTCAGATCCCAGCTGCCCTGGGCCAGCTGTGACAACACCTGGAACACGGGTCAGACTTATACAATTTCACTTTAAGTTGTTAAAGCTTGGAAAAAAAGTCTGAGTGTCCATGATCACAACAAACTCTTGCTTTTAGTTTACGAAAAAAGAAAAAAAAGTCGGCCGCTAGGTTGACATCTAACCAACACACAAAGCCCTTCACATCACCCCTACGATTTAGAGCCTTCAAGTCTCTTGCCCTCATTAAATCTGTGTTTGTTCCCAAACCAAGATAACTGTCTTGGTCTACAGACTTTCACTTCATCTAATGTGACTGCAAATCAGACCAACACCACCTCTGCTGCAACTGAGTTCTGGGAGTGAGTTTAACTTCTTTATCTTTTAAGGAGCCATAATTAAATATAAATTATTGTATCACTATTTCACTTTTGATGCTTTAATGCCATGTTTTTCATTCTATGATTTCATGCTACTCAGTTTTTTTAAATTGTAGATCTTCAAGTACTTTAAAATTAAAGCTTTCTAAAAGTTGATATACTAAGTACTATGAAAATGTCAAGGATTCTACCTGGTGTTGGGCTTTTGATATTGGTTTAAAGTCACAATGTTAGTTGTTCTGATGCAACTTTGGAAAACACGACAGCTTTAACTTAAAATCTTTTAAGTCAAAGCTGTCGTGTTTTGCACTCCACTGACAGTATTACACGTTTCCTGAGTTGTGACAAAATTCAGAGACATTTGGAAAGAAAACAAATAATTGACTATTCATAGTAACATGAATAATATGTCAGAGGCAACAATAACAAATTTGTTTTTAATCTCAAATTGTGTTTGAAAAGTCCTTTACCGTTTTCGAAATTTCCAACAGTTATTGTGGTTCAATGTAATGTCAAATTGTCAGTAAGTAAACTGAGTAATTTTACCACATTACACATCCTTACTTCCCACGTCCCTCTTCAGCTCTTTTTCTCACATTATGTGCACCTGTTCAATTCCCCCTCTCCTCAGACGGCGTGTGCTGGGCGTGTCTGGAGGCATTGAGGAGCTGGCAGTGTGAGATGGGAGCTGGCTCTGTGTCTTCTGGCCTGCTGGGTGATCTGCTACTTCAGCATCTGGAAAGGTGTCAGATCTTCTGGAAAGGTCAGTGGAAATAATATTTTATAAATATATAAACAGTGCTTGTTCAGTATTACAGTTTCTCCATTTAGGGCTGTGCAATTAATCTTTTTTTTAATCATGATAACAATTTGGAATGGAAATGGAATGGAATGGAAATGTATTTATATTAAACAGGGACAATGCACCAATAAACATTAAACTTGTAATACAAGAGAATATGTGTTGGGCCAGGTTATATCAACAATTGTTAATTTCCACCTGTAGTCCCTGGGCAGGTATGACAATTATAGAAATATAAATTTTAAAAAGAAATTTAACAGGACTATTGATGACGTGGTGACCATAGTAATTAAAAACAAGCAGTCTAGCAAAAAAACAGGATAACAGGAGCGCCAAAAGCCCATTCACTCTCTCTCTAACCCCTCCCCAGCAAACACACTCAGACAGAAGCAGCAGCTTAGGCACATTTGAGTACAATCCAACTCTAGACACTCATACATACACGGATACACACACACAGACACACTCACATATACAGTATCTTATAGATGTGTGCAAACTTGCTTACTCAACAACCAACTCTTTGTTAGGTATGAGAAAGTGTGGGAATTTGTACATAAGATATATTCCGTGGGAAGGGCATTCCACTGCCTCATGGCCACACATGAGAAAGAGTAACTCCCAAATTGGGTTTTACGTTGTGGGATGCTACACTCCCCCCTTGTACGCCTCGAGTATTTTGTGCTGTTATTTCAGAGCAGAGTGTTACAAACTTTTTCAGAGGGGGAGCAGTAGCACTGTATATGATTGTATAGTATGTAGTACAGACACATTTGAGTGTTTTATTAAATTATCAAAACTAAGTTGATCATATTTGGCAAGTATATGACAGTGATGATAATGACGTGTTTTTTTTGTCATGGATCTTGAGGCAGTTTTTATGCAAAGATTCTAAGGGTTTTATGTTTTTACTCAGCTTTTCTTAGACATGAGTAGGGGGGGCACCAAGGAAAAAAGGTTGGGAACCACTGTACTAGACGCCTCAGTGGTGAGAGAGTTTCTTATGTATCTAAAATTTACTAAATTAAGTTTCAGTTTGTTGCACAACTTTTTAACATGTCCTTTAAAGCTGAGTGTTGAATCTAGAGTTACCCCCAGATATTTTCTCTAGATGTTTTATATATTGGTCATTTACTAAAATATCAGGATAATTTTTAAGTTTAGACCTATTTGTAAAGAACATGGTTACAGTTTTTTCAACATTTAATGTGAGGCATGAGTCATGTAACCAGTCACTAACCTTGCTCATTACACTTGATAATTTCTTGGCCATGTCTGTTGCACTTCTCCTATGGGTATATAAAACGGTGTCATCAGCATACATAATAATATTTATGCCCTTGCAGACATAAGGCAGGTCATTAATATATAAGCAAACAAGCAATAGCCCTAGAATTTACCCCTGTGGGACTCCCAGAGTAGATGCAAGAGTTTTTGACTACTTAAGTAGGATTTTATCCAATTCTGGACATTTTTGGAGATATATTTGGAAGTTTGTGTATCAGTACCACATGATTAACTGTATCAAAGGCTTTGCATAAATCTAGGAAGACTACTCCCACCACTCCTCCTTGATCTAAGCTAGTTTTAATTTCCTCAAGGAAGTAGCATCATGCAGTTTCAGTGGAATGTTTTTATCTGAAACCAAATTGCATAGGATGTAAGAAGGACTTAGAGTCCAGATGTGCAGTTAGTTGTTCTGCCACAACCTTTTCCATAACCTTTGAAGCAGCTGGGAGAATACTGCTGGTCGGGAGTTGGAGACCACAACCAGTTTTCACAGGTTTACCACACTTTCTGTATTTGTGTTGCATGTAATCATCAACAACATTTAGTGATTACTTTTCTTTAACAACTTTCTTTTCATTTAAGGTAGTGTATTTTACAGCCACGTTCCCCTATGTGATGCTCCTGATACTGCTGATCAGGGGCTTGACTCTACCTGGAGCTCGGGAAGGGATCTACTACTACCTGTATCCAGACCTGAATCGTCTGGCTAACCTGGAGGTGACCAGTTTATTTGAATCCCCACTTTTGAATTACTTGGGTATTGGCAACTGTTTTATCAAAACAACAATGATAGATGTGATAGACAGATTGTTCATCCAATCACCTGCTAGATATTTTTGGAAAGCACCTAACATTTTTCAAACCATTTCAAATGACAGCTCCTTATATGGTTCTGTTGATATAATACATCCATAGTTCTGTGTTTACAAACCATCTGTTGCAGCATTAGGTGGGCATGGTTGTCAAATTCCCTGTTCTGGAAATGTTCCAAATTTTTTGGATGCTGTCCTCTACTGTTTTCATATCAGAAAGGGGGTTTCAGACAATGTTGAATGATCTGACATGGATTATGTTTTATGCATACTGCGGCCTTAATTTAGATACTTTATTGTGTTGGGTTTGGTTCACTGACTGGGAAATAGATGGCTCTTTGGTGACATCCTCCCCCTGAGTCCTCCTATTCATCAAGCATCTCAGAACTACTGCAAGGAAGAACACTCTATACTTCAGTATAAGGTATTATCCAACTTTTCTTACATTGTAGGTCTGGATAGAAGCAGGATCTCAAATATTTTTCTCCTACAGCCTGGCTGCAGGGACTCTGCATGTCCTGGGCAGCTATAATGAGTACAACAACAACTGTTATATGTAAGTATAAGTCATATATCACAAGAACTTTGACATCATACTATGTTGGTTCAGAAGAAGCCATTTACTTTGCAAATATGCATAGGAACGTCCTCCTTTTGACAAGAGACTTTCTGTCTTTCTGTGGCCTCTAGGGACTGCTTTTGGCTCTGTTTGCTGAACAGTGGGACCAGTTTTGTTGCTGGATTTGTCGTCTTCTCTGTACTTGGATTCATGGCTCAGAAACAGGGTGTTAGTGTTGACACTGTGGTCGAGTCAGGTGAAGTATTTTCAAAGATTTCATCATGTTTAGGATCCAAGTATATCATCCAGAGTTGAAGGCAGTGTTCTACAAAGTAAGATAAATATGTATATAGCTTAATGGTATCACGTCTCTCCTCGTTCACTTCACAGGTCCAGGTTTGGCCTTCATTGCTTACCCTCAGGCAACAGCTCTGATGCCTTTTCCACAGTTCTGGACAGCTCTAATTTTGTGGGGGACCAACTTTATTTCTGATGGTAAAATATATATATATATCTATATTTTTTTTTTTACCATCGCTTTGGCGCCCCCATGGTGCTGCGCCCCTATGCACCGCATATAGCGCATATAGCCACTTTTTGTGCCACTGACTATACCTTGGCAGCATGGTGGCCCAGTGGTTAGCACTGTGGCCTCACAGCAAGAAGGTTCTGTGTTCGAATCCAGGTCGTTCTGGGCCTTTCTGTGTGGAGTTTGCATGTTCTCCCCATGTTTGCGTGGGTTTCCTCCGGGTGCTCCGGTTTCCCCCACCATCAAAAACATGTACTAGGTTCTCCAGTCAGTTCCCTTGATCAAGGCACTGGCTCAGATCGGGAGTTGGTCCCCGGGCGCTGTCATTGGCTGCCCACTGCTCCCTTGAGGGATGGGTTAAATGCAGAGAATGAATTTCGCTACATGTACGTGTATGTGACAAATAAAGCACCTTGACCCTTTACCTAATAAAGATCCGATAGCTTTGTTCAGATCAATCACATCAGCTGAATGAGAGCAAATGTTTGAGTCACTTTAACAGATCCTCCAGCTGTCTGGATCACACTGTTGTAGACAGTGTATCCAGTAATATTGACTAAATGGACCATTTGGTCTTCCATCAGGTGCTGACCGCCTTTCCGACATCATAGAGGACATGACAGGACAGAGACCATCAGTTTTCTTTAAACTCTGCTGGAATACTTCATTCCTCTTCTGTCACTGGTGAGTCAGACACATTTCTTTGTGTCAACCAAAATGTTTTACATTCTTGGATTAACTTTAGCAATTTATTCAGAACATTTCAGTGAGATTTATCAAACCAGAAACGGGATTTTTTGCCGCTGGACTTGCTGGATTATTTTGTGTGAATTTAACATTTCACTTTTTAGCATCAGCAGATCTTGCCTGAACTAATCTGCGACTCTGGCTTTTGCAATTCCTAAACTACCTTTTGTGCCATCTAATGATACATAACATCAATGTTGTGTTTGTCTTACCAAAACCCACTATTTTACAGATCACCTTAATCCTGTACCTGATTGATTACAAAGCCCTCAAATTTAACGACTGGTACGTTTACCCTGACTGGGCGTACGCTCTAGGATGGACCATGACCCTCCTCCACTCAAGGATTTATGAAATAGTCCTCGGAAGTTGAATGAAGTTTCTGCCTACATGTGTACTTTACTTGTAACTTAATAGGTCATACAAATTTGATATAGAATATTGATGTATTTATTTAGTCTGTTTCATGCAGGGGCATGGCGTGTGTCCTCCACCTGCGACTGTAGTTCATGATGGGCCCGTGCCCCCTACTACATGTTCACATTTGAAAGATGCAGAGGGATACACCCCGGGTTGTGAAGTTCGCCTTCACAGTTTTACATCCAATGCTGCCATAGAGCACCGCTAATTTTACCCTTTGTGAACGCACAATTGGAGAGAAGACTTGGACTCGAAAGCTGGTAGTAACTCGACCTCGACTCGCACTCTTCTTTAGTAACTGGGACTTGGACTCGGACTCGAACACTGGGGACTTGAGACTTGACTCGGACTCGACAGTTGGTAACTCGACTACACTACCGGCTATAGCAGATTATTGCAGCTGCTGTTTGCGGTATTGGTCGATCAGCATGTCCCAAGAGTGTAAAAGATGTCCCCTGTAATTGTCCTAATGATTGTGGTAGTGTGGGTAAACTTCCTGCTGTTGTTTGTTCCTATGTTCCAGCGTTTGTCTGTCCTCTGTCGTCCTGCTGAAGATCCAGCCTGGCAGAGGAGAGCCATGGGAGAGGAGGGAACAACTGTTGAACTGAGGACGTCTGCAGTGACCACATAGTGTGAGCTGCAAAGTCACATTAACAAGACGGTTTCCTCTGTCATTAGGTCATTTATTAAATAAGTTGCATGCTGGTTTGGGGCATTTTATTGAATAGAATAGTATAATTCTAACCTCTTAGCAGTAGCATCCCTACACTGTCAGTCATCATTAAGTCAAGTATTACTGTGTACTATTCTTGTATCCCTTTCCTCCTCATATTTAATGTTGCTTCAGTCATCATCACGTATTTGCTCTCTCAGCATTTGATTTAAATCAGTCTTTAAGTGTCCTGATTACTTGTGTCAATTATGATCTTTTCATTTACTTTCTCATATCACTCTATTCTAGTTATATACGTGCATTATTGTAAATAATAATCAATATATATAAACATGAGAGTTGTTTGGACTCTTGTTAAGAGTGGATCTACTTCCTGTCTGGAAATACATGTAATGTATTTCTAACCCATGTTCTCTCAAATGCTGCACAATACTGTAATAATAATGAATAATTAAAGCTGCGAGCAGCGATGTACGGGCCCTCGCGCCTCTGCGCGCGTCGGGGTTACCGGCGGACGCCGCTCCTTGCGACCGATTTGCACGGCAGTCAGACGCCGCAAACCGTCACCAACGAAAAGGGAACTCCCCGCCGAGTTCAACGATACCTCACACAAGACTCTACGTCATACGGTTCATTAGCTGTGAAAGGGGGCGTGGCTAAAGCATAGGGGGCGGGTCAAACCATCACCAATTAAAAATGAAGCCTCTGCTGAGAAGAATGATACCTCACACAAGACTCTACCTTAAATGGGTCAGCATGTATGAAAGGGGGCGTGGCTTAAACATAGGGGGCGGGCCAAACCATCACCAATAAAGAAGGAACTCTCTGCTGAGTTCAATGACACCTCACACAAGACTCTACCTTAAACGGTTCAAATGTTATGAAAGGGGGCGTGGCCTTAGTAAGTGGGCGTGGTCATATTACAGGGGGCGGCTCAATATCACATGTAGACCACACATTCTGAGTTTCATGCAAATCGGATGATTTTTGTCATATTAGGCAGATTTGCTGTTGCCAGCGGGGGGCACTATGACCAAAAATCAATTTTGGTCTGTAGGTGTCCTCAGGCCTGGACCCTTGTCCATCGTGAGAAATTTCGGGCAGATACGACAACGTACACTCAAGTTACAGCAACTTCTTTGTTCATCGCTAAACATTCAAAATGGCCGCCACGCCCACACTGTCTGACGAAAAGTTTTTCTTTTAATAACTTTTCATCGTTAAGGTGTTGGGATGGGACAGACCAAGTTTGAAGTCCATCGGATGAAATCTCTAGGAGGAGTTCGTTAAAGTATAGCACCTTGACTTTTAGGCCTACTTCCTGTTGCCACTAGGGGGCGCTATGACTTTAAGTAAATATTGGCCTTTATTTGTCCTCAGGGTTGGACTCTTATGAATCCTGAAAAGTTTCGAGGTAATCGGACAACGTACACTCGAGTTACAACCACTTCCTGTTTCGGCGGCGAAACGCACAAAATGGCCGCCCCGCCACGGCCACGCCCTATGACGAAAAGTTTTTCTTTTAACAACTTTTCATCTTTAACATCTTAAGATGGCACAGAGCGAGTTTGAAGTTGATCGGATGAAATCTCTAGGAGGAGTTCGTTAAAGTACAACATTTGGAAATGGCCAAAATCGCACTAATTTCGAACTTTCAGTTCAACATGGCGGACTTCCTGTTGGGTTTAGGGTATGGCTCTAATGAAGTTTTTTGTACATCTTGACATGTTACATATGTTTACCAAGTTTCGTGAGTCTACGTTAAACGCACTGCAGGGGCTCAATTTTCTTAACCTTCTAGGGGGCGCTAGCGAGCCACTTTTGTGCGCCTATTCTCAAAACCCTTAAAATACGTAAATTTTCACCAGACTTGATGCGACCGCCAAATTTGGTGAGTTTTTGTATATGTTAAGGCCCTCAAAAAGCCAATTCATTTGACGGGAAAAAGAATAGAAAGAAAGATTAAAGCTGCGAGCAGCGATGGACGGGCCCTCGCGCCTCTGTGCGTGTCGGGGTTACCGGCGTACGCCGCTCCTTGCGACCGTGCGTTCGCACGGCATTCAGACGCCGAAAATCGTCACCAAGGAAAAGGGAACTCCCCGCCGAGTTCAAAGATACCTCACACAAGACTCTACGTCATACGGTTCATTAGGTGTGAAAAGGGGCGTGGCTAAAGCATAGGGGGCGGGTCCAACCATCACCAATTAAAAATGAGGCCTCTGCTGAGATGAATGATACCTCACACAAGACTCTACCTTAGATGGGTCAGCATGTATGAAAGGGGGCGTGGCTTGAACATAGGGGGCGGGCCAAACCATCACCGATGAAGAAGGCAGTCTCTGCTGAGTTCAATGATACCTCACACAAGTGTTTACATCAATCGGGCCATTAGTAATAAAAGGGGGCGTAGCTTGAACATAGGGGGCGGGCCAAACCCTCACCAATCAAGAAGGAAGTCTCTGCTGAGTTCAATGATACCTCACACAAGGGTATACCTTAAATGGTTCAAATGGTATGAAAGGGGCGTGGCTTATGCATAGGGGGCGGGCCAAACCATCACCAATAAAGAAGGAACTCTCTGCTGAGTTCAATGACACCTCACACAAGACTCTACCTTAAACGGTTCAAATGTTATGAAAGGGGGCGTGGCCTGAATAAGTGGGCGTGGTCATATTATAGGGGGCGGCTCAGTATCACACGTAGACCACACATTCTGAGTTTCATGCAAATCAGATGATGTTTGTCATATAAGGCAGATTTCCTGTTGCCAGCGGGGGGCGCTATGACCAAAAGTCAATTTTGGCCTGTAGGTGGCCTCAGGCCCGGACCCTTGTCCATGGTGAGAAAGTTCGGGCAGATACGACAACGTACACTCAAGTTACAACAACTTCTTTGTTCATCGCTAAACACTCAAAATGGCCACCACGCCACGCCCACACCGTCTGACGAAAAGTTTTTCTTTTAATAACTTTTCATCGTTAAGGTGTTGGGATGATACAGACCAAGTTTGAAGTCCATGGGATGAAATCTCTAGGAGGAGTTTGTTAAAGTATAGCACCTTGACTTTTAGGCCTACTTCCTGTTGCCACTAGGGGGCGCTATGACTTTAAGTAAATATCGGCCGTTGTTTGTCCTCAGGGTTGGACTCTTATGAATCCTGAAAAGTTTCGAGGTAATCGGACAACGTACGCTCGAGTTACGCCCACTTCCTGTTTCGGCGGCAAAACGCACAAAATGGCCGCCCCGCCACGGCCACGCCCTATGACGAAAAGTTTTTCTTTTAACAACTTTTCATCTTTAACATCTTAAGATGGCACAGACCGAGTTTGAAGTTGATCGGATGAAATCTCTAGGAGGAGTTCGTTAAAGTACGACATGTGGAAATGGCCAAAATCGCACTAATTTCGAACTTTGAAATCAAAATGGCGGACTTCCTGTTGGGTTTAGGGTATGGCTCTAATGAAGTTTTTTGTACATCTTGACATGTTACATAGGTGTACCAAGTTTCGTGAGTCTACGTTAAACGCACTGGAGGGGCTCAATTTTCTTAACTTTGTAGGGGGCGCTAGCGAGCCATTTTTGTGCGCCTATTCCCGAAACCCTTAAAATACGTAAATTGTCACCAGACTTGATGCGACCGCCAAATTTGGTGAGTTTTTGAATATATTAAGCCCCTCAAAAAGCCAATTCATTTGACGGGAAAATAATAGAAAGAAAGAAGAAAGAAGAAAGAAGAATTCCTTCAGTTTCAATAGGGCCTTCGCTGCTGTCGGCGCTCGGGCCCTAAATAATAGAAAGAAAGAAAGAAAAATAATTCCTTCAGTTTCAATAGGGCCTTCGCCGTTGTCGGCGCTCGGGCCCTAATAATAAAATCCTCACCTGTCTTTCTTTTTTGTGTGACGAAGCAGAAACACATAGAAGATGGTGATGCACCAAACAACCACAGAGCACACCACAGGATTCATCACATCATGAAATACTTAAGCATGTCTGATTTCCAATGATGAATATTAGTTTTGCACACTGTGAGATATGGAAAATGTACACAAAGAAAATAATACTAGTAACTGTTTTGGTTACCTTGAAAAGAAAATCTGGTTCCACATTAGAAAAAACAATTACAAGTTCTTTAACTAAATGGTATGTTCACTTTTTTGTAGTATTGATGAATGAAGGAAATTGATGAAAGATAGAGACCAACTACTTAAAATATCTTTAAAGGTCCAGTGTGTAACGTGTTTAGTTGTTCATTATCAAAATCTGTGTTGCCCGTTCACCAACTTGTCCTTTTTCATGAATATTTACCACCACCATCAATTCCAAGTATTCCTATTGGTTTGAAATTTTACATTTGCGTTTTCATGAACTGGGGTAGACGTTCCATATTCATGCTCCATCTTGAAATACATTAGCCGGTAAGGGACATACAGGACATACTGCTCCACCTTTCACGTTTTCTCTGTCACATGATAAACTCACAGCTGCTGCTAATGCTGCTAATGGGTATCGTAACTTCCTGGCCCCGGCAAGTTTAAAGAAGGAACCATGGAGGACCACGCGTATTCAAAATCCGGTGAGAGAGAAATGATTGCGATATACGATCGCAACGCTAGATGGGAGAAATTCCTACACATTGGACATTTATAGTCTGGCTTGATTACAGACAAGAAGAATTCACCTCAATGAGAAACAAAGCAATGCATATATTAATCAGACAAAACAAACAGGACAATGAAGAATTAGAGCTCCAAAATACAAAATGTTAAAAATCTTATTACTGTAGCTTCCAATTTCAATATTTCTTCTTACATTTTGCCCATGGGATGACCTTGCTTTTTACTCTAACTGATGTTCCCCATAGTCTAGTCCGGCTCAACAGATGTACATTGCTGGGATAAAGCCTGACATCCGGCGCTTCTGTTACGTGCCGGATGTCCTTCCCCCCTCCTGCTGTCTCCGTTATTTTGGACACTGTCGCAAGCTACTATGACTTAGAAGTCTCCTCTAGTTCTTGGGAACTTCAGGGATTCTTAACATTAACAACATATTTATGATGGACGACGATAAGCTTTTTACATCCTGCTGTCAAAATATTTTATGTCCTTTTTAGGAGGTCAGTAATTCCAGTATACATAACTGTCCATTTTCAACTATGCATAATGTGTAACATCATGTTCAAGATCAATGCCCACTCTCTGTCATGACTTTAATCCATATTTATTTTAGCAAAAATCACTGTTTATCTCTATTCAGAGGGGTATGGCATTTTTTGTGTTGTGCTTCTGATCCATTCGGCTATTGAAACCCCCCCCCCATGTTGTTCATCTTGGTATGAATACAAAAACTGCTAACTGACCGTTGCTTTGTTCAGAACTTTTTTATTTACCTTTTCATGTATGCTCATTTCCGTGAGTTGCATGATATACATTCCTGAGCAGTCTGTGAGGTTTAATGTATAAATGTAAACTAAATGGGTTTTATTAGTTCTGTCCTGCAGTTGTTGTGGCTAAATCTCTTCTATCAGGGCAGTGCATGTAGCCTATAGTGAGTAGTAAAGAGTCTTGCACGTTTCGACCCATTTAAATCATGTATAATTTGCATCACTGCAAATCATTTTGCAAACTATGCTATTGCTAAGAAATTGTACGCCTCCAGGCATCCACTCGGTGCACTCCACTGCAGTTTAAAAATCAATTAGCAATTAGCCTAAAATAGTTGTGAATTAATGCAGAAGAGACCCTCACATTAATCTGCTTTTTGTTCTTCCATCTGTTCTTCCATCTTAGCTTCATGTTTAACATGCATTATTCTTCAATGTAAGCTCACACAGAAGCACCACACCCTTTTCTCTCCCAGTAGAAGGCCAGTAGAACTGGTATTTGGATTAGCTGAGCACTGCAACGTGAAAAAGGATATCCCTCACTGTTTCAGGGAGTGGCAAGAAAATGTGTTCAGCCACTTGTGGTTTGCCGTGGCTTTTGCTCCATTACGGCATCTGTTGAGTGAGGTCAGACATGATGCAGTTTATTTAAGAGGAGGTGTCACAGCTGCGGCTCCCTCTCTTAAAGACAGCTGAGTCCCAGGCTACAGTAATGTCCTCTTGTGGGTATAGAACAATAGCTCCAGGGTTCATAATAATTCCCTTACATTTTCCTGAAAGTAGCTCACATAAAACATGTCTTCCACCCTGTGTGACATCATACTATGATTATGTCAGTGTTTCATTGAAGCTTTATCACACTTACACTACCGGTCAAAAGTTTGGGGTCACTTAGAAATGTCCATTCCACTCCATTATAGACAGAATACCAGCTGAGATCAGTTGCATTGTTTTTTTAATCAGGGCAGCAGTTTTTCAGATTACATTATGTTTAATTCAATTCAATTCAATTTTATTTATAGTATCAAATCATAATTAAAGCTGCGAGCAGCGATGGACGGGCCCTCGCGCTTCTGCGCGCGTCGGGGTTACCGGCGGACGCCGCTCTGTGCGACCGTGCATTTGCGCGGCACTCGGACGCCGCAAACCGTCACCAATGAAAAGGGAACTCCTCGCCGAGTTCAACGATACCTCACACAAGACTCTACGTCATATGGTTCATTAGCTGTGAAAGGGGGCGTGGCTAAAGCGTAGGGGGCGGGTCCAACCATCACCAATTAAAAATGAAGCCTCTGCTGAGATGACTGATACCTCACACAAGACTCTACCTTAAATGGGTCAGCATGTATGAAAGGGGGAGTGGCTTGAACATAGGGGACGGGCCAAACCATCACCGATGAAGAAGGAAGTCTCTGCTGAGTTCAATGATACCTTACACAAGTGTTTACATCAATCGGGCCAATAGTAATAAAATGGGGCGTGGCTTGAACATAGGGGGCGGGCCAAACCATCACCAATAAAAAAGGAACTCTCTACTGAGTTCAGTGACACCTCACACGAGTCTCTACCTTAAACGGTTCAAATGTTATGAAAGGGGGCATGGCCTGAGTAAGTGGGCGTGGTCATATTATAGGACGCGGCTCAGTATCACATGTAGACCACACATTCTAAGTTTCATGTAAATCGGATGATGTTTGTCGTATAAGGCAGATTTCCTGTTGCCAGGGGGGGGCGCTATGACCAAAAGTCAATTTTGGCCTGTAGGTGTCCTCAGGCCTGGACCCTTGTCCATCGTGAGAAATTTCGGGCAGATACGACAACGTACACTCAAGTTACAACAACTTCTTTGTTCATCGCTAGACACTCAAAATGGCCGCCATGCCATGCCCACACCGTCTGACGAAAAGTTTTTCTTTTAATAACTTTTCATCGTTAAGGTGTTGGGATGGTACAGACCAAGTTTGAAGTCCATCGGATGAAATCTCTAGAAGGAGTTCGTTAAAGTATAGCACCTTGACTTTTAGGCCTACTTCCTGTTGCCACTATGGGGCGCTATGACTTTAAGTTAATATATCGGCCTTTATTTGTCCTCAGGGTTGGACTCTTATGAATCCTGAAAAGTTTCGAGGTAATCAGACAACGTACACTGGAGTTACACCCACTTCCTGTTTCGGCGGCGAAACGCACAAAATGGCCGCCCCGCCACGGCCACGCCCTATGACGAAAAGATTTTCTTTTAACAACTTTTCATCTTTAACATCTTAAGATGGCACAGACCGAGTTTGAAGTTGATCGGATGAAATCTCTAGGAGGAGTTCGTTAAAGTACGACATGTGGAAATGGCCAAAATCGCACTAATTTCGAACTTTTAAATCAAAATGGCGGACTTCCTGTTGGGTTTAGGGTATGGCTCTAATGAAGTTTTTTGTACATCTTGACATGATACATATGTGTACCAAGTTTCGTGAGTCTACGTTAAACGCACTGCAGGGGCTCAATTTTCTTAACCTTCTAGGGGGCGCTAGCGAGCCAATTTTGTGCGCCTATTCCCGAAACCCTTAAAATACGTAAATTTTCACCAGACTTGATACGACCGCCAAATTTGGTGAGTTTTTGAATATGATAAGCCCCTCAAAAAGCCAATTCATTTGACGGGAAAAAGAAAGAAAGAAAGAAAGAATTAAAGCTGCGAGCAGCGATGGACGGGCCCTCGCGCCTCTGCGCGCGTCGGGGTTACCAGTGGACGCCGCTCCTTGCGACCGTGCATTCGCACGGCATTCGGATGCCGCAAATCGTCTACAATGAAAAGGGAACTCCCCGCCGAGTTCAACGATAGCTCACACAAGACTCTACGTCATACCGTTCATTAGCTGTGAAAGGGGGCGGGGCTAAAGCATAGGGGGCGGGTCCAACCATCACCAATTAAAAATGAAGCCTCTGCTGAGATGAATGATACCTCACACAAGACTCTACCTTAAATGGGTCAGCATGTGTGAAACGGGGCGTGGCTTAAACATATGGGGCAGGCCAAACCATCACCGATGAAGAAGGAAGTCTCTGCTGAGTTCAATGATACCTCACACAAGTGTTTACATCAATCGGGCCATTAGTAATAAAAGGGGGCGTGGCTTGAACATAGGGGGCGGGCCAAACCATCACCAATGAAGAAGGAAGTCTCTGCTGAGTTCAATGATACCTCACACAAGGGTATACCTTAAACGGTTCAAATGTTATTAAAGGGGGCGTGGCTTATGCATAGGGGGCGGGCCAAACCATCACCAATAAAGAAGGAAGTCTCTGCTGAGTTCAATGATACCTCACACAAGGGTATACCTTAAACGGTTCAAATGTTATTAAAGGGGGCGTGGCTTATGCATAGGGGGCGGGCCAAACCATCACCAATAAAGAAGGAACTCTCTGCTGAGTTCAATGACACCTCATACAAGACTCTACCTTAAACGGTTCAAATGTTATGAAAGGGGGCGTGGCCTGAATAAGTGGGCGTGGTCATATTATAGGGGGCGGCTCAGTATCACACGTAGACCACACATTCTGAGTTTCATGCAAATCAGATGATGTTTGTCATATAAGGCAGATTTCCCGTTTGCCAGGGGGGGGCGCTATGACCAAAAGTCAATTTTGGCCTGTAGGTGGCCTCAGGCCCGTCCATGGTGAGAAAGTTCGGGCAGATACGACAACGTACACTCAAGTTACAACAACTTCTTTGTTCATCGCTAAACACTCAAAATGGCCACCACGCCACGCCCACACCGTCTGACGAAAAGTTTTTCTTTTAATAACTTTTCATCGTTAAGGTGTTGGGATGATACAGACCAAGTTTGAAGTCCATGGGATGAAATCTCTAGGAGGAGTTCCTTAAAGTATAGCACCTTGACTTTTAGGCCTACTTCCTGTTGCCACTAGGGGGCGCTATGACTTTAAGTAAATATCGGCCGTTATTTGTCCTCAGGGTTGGACTCTTATGAATCCTGAAAAGTTTCGAGGTAATCGGACAACGTACACTCGAGTTACACCCACTTCCTGTTTTGATGGCGAAAAGCACAAAATGGCCGCCCCGCCACGGCCACGCCCTATGACGAAAAGTTTTTCTTTTAACAACTTTTCATCTTTAACATCTTAAGATGGCACAGACCGAGTTTGAAGTTGATCGGATGAAATCTCTAGGAGGAGTTCGTTAAAGTATGACGTGGAAATGGCCAAAATCGCACTAATTTCGAACATTTAATTCAAAATGGCGGACTTCCTGTTGGGTTTAGGGTTTGGCTCTAATGAAGTTTTTTGTACATCTTGACATGCTACATATGTGTACCAAGTTTTGTGAGTCTACGTTAAACGCACTGCAGGGGCTCAATTTTCGTAACTTTCTAAGGGGCGCTAGCGAGCCATTTTTGTGCGCCTATTCCCGAAACCTTCAAAATACGTAAATTTTCACCAGACTTGATGCGACCGCCAAATTTGGTGAGTTTTTGAATATATTAAGCCCCTCAAAAAGCCAATTCATTTGACGGGAAAATAATAGAAAGAAAGAAGAAAGAAGAAAGAAGAATTCCTTCAGTTTCAATAGGGCCTTCGCCGCTGTCGGCGCTCGGGCCCTAAATAATAGAAAGAAAGAAAGAAAAATAATTCCTTCAGTTTCAATAGGGCCTTCGCCGTTGTCGGCGCTCGGGCCCTAATAATAAAATCCTCACCTGTCTTTCTTTTTTGTGTGACGAAGCAGAAACACATAGAAGATGGTGATGCACCAAACAACCACAGAGCACACCACAGGATTCATCACATCATGAAATACTTAAGCATGTCTGATTTCCAATGATGAATATTAGTTTTGCACATTGTGAGATATGGAAAATGTACACAAAGAAAATAATACTAGTAACTGTTTTGGTTACCTTGAAAAGAAAAATCTGGTTCCACATTAGAAAAAACAATTACAAGTTCTTTAACTAAATGGTATGTTCACTTTTTTGTAGTATTGATGAATGAAGGAAATTGATGAAAGATAGAGACCAACTACTTAAAATATCTTTAAAGGTCCAGTGTGTAACGTGTTTAGTTGTTCATTATCAAAATCTGTGTTGCCCGTTCACCAACTTGTCCTTTTTCATGAATATTTACCACCACCATCAATTCCAAGTATTCCTATTGGCTTGAAATTTTACATTTGCGTTTTCATGAACTGGGGTAGACGTTCCATATTCATGCTCCATCTTGAAATATGTTAGCCGGTAAGGGACATACAGGACATACTGCTCCACCTTTCACGTTTTCTCTGTCACATGATAAACTCACAGCTGCTGCTAATGCTGCTAATGGGTATCGTAACTTCCTGGCCCCGGCAAGTTTAAAGAAGGAACCATGGAGGACCACGCGTATTCAAAATCCGGTGAGAGAGAAATGATTGCGATATACGATCTCAACGCTAGATGTGAGAAATTCCTACACATTGGACATTTATAGTCTGGCTTGATTACAGACAAGAAGAATTCACCTCAATGAGAAACAAAGCAATGCATATATTAATCAGACAAAACAAACAGGACAATGAAGAATTAGAGCTCCAAAATACAAAATGTTAAAAATCGTATTACTGTAGCTTCCAATTTCAATATTTCTTCTTACATTTTGCCCATGGGATGACCTTGCTTTTTACTCTAACTGATGTTCCCCATAGTCTAGTCCGGCTCAACAGATGTACATTGCTGGGATAAAGCCTGACATCCGGCGCTTCTGTTACGTGCCGGATGTCCTTCCCCCCTCCTGCTGTCTCCGTTATTTTGGACACTGTCGCAAGCTACTATGACTTAGAAGTCTCCTCTAGTTCTTGGGAACTTCAGGGATTCTTAACATTAACAACATATTTATGATGGACGACGATAAGCTTTTTACATCCTGCTGTCAAAATATTTTATGTCCTTTTTAGGAGGTCAGTAATTCCAGTATACATAACTGTCCATTTTCAACTATGCATAATGTGTAACATCATGTTCAAGATCAATGCCCACTCTCTGTCATGACTTTAATCCATATTTATTTTAGCAAAAATCACTGTTTATCTCTATTCAGAGGGGTATGGCATTTTTTGTGTTGTGCTTCTGATCCATTCGGCTATTGAAACCCCCCCCCCATGTTGTTCATCTTGGTATGAATACAAAAACTGCTAACTGACCGTTGCTTTGTTCAGAACTTTTTTATTTACCTTTTCATGTATGCTCATTTCCGTGAGTTGCATGATATACATTCCTGAGCAGTCTGTGAGGTTTAATGTATAAATGTAAACTAAATGGGTTTTATTAGTTCTGTCCTGCAGTTGTTGTGGCTAAATTTCTTCTATCAGGGCAGTGCATGTAGCCTATAGTGAGTAGTAAAGAGTCTTGCACGTTTTCGACCCATTTAAATCATGTATAATTTGCATCACTGCAAATCATTTTGCAAACTATGCTATTGCTAAGAAATTGTACGCCTCCAGGCATCCACTCGGTGCACTCCACTGCAGTTTAAAAAATCAATTAGCAATTAGCCTAAAATAGTTGTGAATTAATGCAGAAGAGACCCTCACATTAATCTGCTTTTTGTTCTTCCATCTGTTCTTCCATCTTAGCTTCATGTTTAACATGCATTATTCTTCAATGTAAGCTCACACAGAAGCACCACACCCTTTTCTCTCCCAGTAGAAGGCCAGTAGAACTGGTATTTGGATTAGCTGAG